>VZTI01006027.1:65998-110348 GCA_013397865.1 Struthidea cinerea
GGCGCGGGCGGATCGGGCGGGAGTCGGCCCGCTGGGTTCCCGACGCAGAATCGTGGAATGTCACGAGTTGGAAGGGACCCCCAAGGATCATCGAGTCCCAGCTCCTGGCCCTGCACAGGACAGCCTCGACCATCCCAGCATGGGCCTGAGAGCGTTGTGCAAACGCTTCTTGAGCTCTGTCAGGCTGGTGCTGTGACCACTGCTCTGGGAGCCTGTTCCAGTGCCCAGCCACCCTCTGGGTGTTTCCTGATATCCAGCCTAAACCTCCCCTGACGCAGCTTCAGGCCATTCCCTCGGGTCCTGTCCCTGCTCACAGATTCCCTGTGCCCAAGGCTCTCGGTGTTGCAAGGCTGGCAGGCTACGAAGGGGGCTCCAACACCTGTGAGACGGGGAGAAGGCTGCTCCTCAAACACACCTCAGAAAGCACAAACCCCTCCATCTTTTGTGTTTGCTAAAATAAGCCTGCATTAGTGTGTATATATTTTCCAGTTACACAAATCTCATTAAAAACACAGACTGAAATAAACACATAAACCAAAGATGAAAACATTTAAACCCAAATGTTGTTGTAAAGCGAAGTATTTGGGAGTAGAGTTACATTTGCTGCTTACAGCTCAGCTATTATTTCCAGCAAGCAACAGAACGTAGGCAGCAGGTACCCCCAGGGTCGGGGCAGCTGTGCCACGTTTTGGAGCAGAGCTGCTCCGACCTCCCACATCCTCAGGTGAGGGACCGAGGCAGCTGTGCAGCTTGGGGCACTGCTGCAGGGTTTGAAATGGCTCCACGGCAGCTCTGACAGAAGAGCAGTGCCTCGGGGCTTTACAGAGTTTGCAAATGCTGCAGAACTTCACTATCCGTACCTGAAGTTGCAGTGATGTATTGCCCACAGAGGAGGGTTGTAGCTAATTTTTTCTCATTCATTTCATTAAGGACTGGTGTAGTCTATTTCCTGTTTATGGGGGAATGAGCAACACTTTTCCTCTGCTCCGAAGTTCTCCAGCTGTAATACTAAATATTTCTGCCCAGCAAAATTAGTCTAAGGTTGCAAGACAAATCAAACTGCATGCATATGATCTCAAGTATTCAAATAAGTACAATTTTGTGAATTTAAAGGTTTTAGATAACATAGAGTCACCCAAAAAAAAAAAACAAAACAAACAAACCCTCAGAATCAGACAAATGCCTATTTGCTTGAAATTGAAAACTAACAAATAGGATGCAATATATGGGCTACTGGCAACTCATTCTAATTCTCTCACTGGGGCAGGTAGACCATTGCAATGTACTTGTCATGGCCCTAACCTGGGCAAACTGATCAGGTGGACTTTTTCATTTAGAGCCCACAGTATAAAGATGTCATCTCTCTCACCCATTTTATAAGTGTGAATTAATTGTCTGAGATTGCCATCAAAGCTTCCTAGAAAGCAGTGAGAGCTGTCTGATGAGGATGGCAAAGCAGCAGCAGAAGCTGAAAGCTTGCTGCTTTATGAAACAGGCTCTTTCCTCAGCCACTTTTCCTACTTCTTCAGGAAGTTGAATTAAAATACTGCAAACAGCTCTCACAGGTGGACACAGTTAGGTTAAATGTTTGAGAAACACTGACCGCTGCAAGTCGTACAGCTACAGTGGAACTGGGATACAGAAAGTACCTCCAGCTGCAAAAATAACTGAGGTGTCAGTACAGCCTTAACACAGCTGATAGAAACCTGGAAAGGTGAGACCCTGAATGTTTGATTGTACAGGCTTCTGCCTTGTAAAACACCTCAATAGAAAGCGATGAATTAAAACAAATTTAAATCTAGGGGGTGCCCAGGCAAGTACTTGGCATTTCTGTGTTGCTGGAACTGCATTATCAGCCAGTTTTCTGATTAATTTAACATTATACAATGTACCATAATAAACCTAAAAGGCACCTAAATCATCTAACAAAATACATGGATCAAGAGATTATTTTGTCCATTCTGGTTTGATTCTCACCTTCACAAAAATCTCAGGTCTCTAATGTCCCAAGAAATTACTCTTTCAGTAGAAGAAAAATGAATTATGCGTCAATGAACAATTGGGTTATCAAGGTTGTTCACTTAATGTTCCAGCTGTTCTATAACATCTTAATGCTTACTGGAGAATTCTTTTGAATTTAGTATTATTCTATGGTACTTACAAATAAATACATTGTGTTTCTTACAGCTGCTCTGCCAGTTAATAGCAAATACAAGTACAAAATTAATTTCTTGCCTTTTACCCCTAGACCTAGAAATGATAGAGGGGGGAGGCTTCATTCAAAGGAGATCCATTAATGTAATAATAGTGAAGCCAGAAATTAAAGCTGATAGGCTTTGTGGGGAGTTTTGTACTGGCACTTAACTACATTAACACTGGGTTTTTCTCCTCCTCATAAGTGCTAAAACTTAGATATACTCAAAATTCCCTGGAAACCAAGCAAATACAGTATTGGCCACTGCTTCTTTGCCCTTTTCCAGCTAGCCCGAAGGCAGATGGACATCACGTTATTCTGGAAGTGATAACAAACTGGAATGCTGTAGACCTGGTGGTTGACAGGGAGATTATATTTTATTGCAACATCCATGACCTGGATTTTGGTAACTCCCGAGTTTTAGTTTTTGCAGTCTCTCCAAAAGCGCTTGCATTTTGAAGT
The DNA here is from genome assembly GCA_013397865.1 of Struthidea cinerea. NCBI lineage: Eukaryota > Metazoa > Chordata > Aves > Passeriformes > Corcoracidae > Struthidea > Struthidea cinerea. The sequence continues at coordinate 68,655 of VZTI01006027.1, forward strand.
GAGTGCTTCCTAAGGCATAAACAGTCCAGGTTCCATCAACATTTACACTTTTAAGTGCTGTACTGCTTTGTATTCAAGGCAGTTGGAAAGGCACAGTCAGGAACAGAGAATGGCTCGGGAGTTAAGGCCATCCTTGGGAGAGCACTGTCCAGGGCCATCCCGCATGCACCAGCACACAACCACAAGAAAACCTGCTAGGTTTTGGTCCATGGAGGTATTAGGGCTTCCCTCTGCTTTCAAAATAGAAATTTTTCTTTTGTTTGAGCCTTAAGTTTCTTTGCTGTTTGTTGGTGTGGGGTTTTTTTGTCTTCCCCTCCTCTTCCCCAGCAAGACATAGATAATACCATTTCAAAGTTGCCTCGCCAAGAGTAATTTTGTCATCATTTCTTTGCTGTGGGTGAGACCAGGAGTTTGGGGCTTAAGTTTTTTCATCTCCTGTCCAAATGGCTTGCAGAAAAAGGCTGAAAGCCCCTGCTTCTCCCCTCCCCACTTTTCAACAGCCTCTCTGGGGCTGGGGACAGGAGCTGTAAAGCAAAAGCAGCAAACTGACCAAGGACAATGGATTTTCCAGCACCACAACCCCGCTGGTTTCATCTTCCTGAAAGCAAGGCAGACAGATCAGGAACTGGGAGGTTCCAGTTGGAAATTTGCAACAAAAGACCGATTTCTTTTGTTCCAATCCTAGACCTGTGCTGGACAGTGAAGTACTGGCTATCAGGCCTTGCTGCTGCCTGCAGAATGGCCTGCACTGCTGCATCCCCTCCTTGCTCTGTTTCAACTCCAGATCAAGGCTGAATCCATCTCAGATTACAGAGTTAACCACAGCAGAGCCAAGCTGTGTCCAAGCACCGTGAGGGAGAACACAAAGGACTATCGGATTGGAGTAAGAAGTAGAGATGCAAAAGGTAAATACATTTACTTGCATTTATTTTGTAAGTTGTGGTTTTCTCCCTTAGGAGGTAATGGCAAGTTAGATCCACTTTGTGAAGAAGCCAGAAAAGCAGTGCTAAATGCTTAACAATTTACAGAGACACTTTCCCTTTAATCATGGGTTTCTGTCAGGCAGTTTACTTGCATCACAAAGATATTACCAATTGGTTCTTTACACTTCTAGGTTTCTTAATGAAAGGCATAATCTTGTTACACCCCCATGTCAACCAAATAAGAATATAGCACCTCTTCCAGAACCAGTCACGTTACTACCCTGAATATCACAGATATGTGTAGAACTGACTTGTATACAGTTTTAATAATTTGAATTTAATTAAAAGAAGAGTGAAACTCCTGAGTGTCTTTCATTCTTTCAACTCTATAAAGTTTCTGATGTCAAAGATACTTTCAAAGCCATTCATAGCTGATAATACGTATTTTTACAGTTGTACCAGTTGTGCTCTTCTCTTGGTGGCAAATATCTCAGAGAACATTTGTGTATCACTAGGGAATCCAAAAGTAGAGAGAAGGAAGTTGGCATAGCCATAAGGACAGGATTGAAACTGACTGGGTGTTATCACAACTGATATACCAGGCACCCCAAAAATAACTAGACTATGAGGCTTCATTTTTGCTCCTTATTTGTCAACATACACTCAACTTCAATGTAATTTTAAAAACCATTTACACTTAGGCAAATTCAGCAGTTGGCAAATAATCATATGCCAGAATGCTGGTACCATGAGCAAGATTCAGTTTGGCCCATAATTAGTTATGAAATAAGGAAATGTTAATCTTTGCATACTAACAGAGGGGTTTGAGCCAAGAAACACAAGGATTTGCTGAGGCCCAGGAGTACCAGGAAGCAAAGCTGCAGTTTCCAGCAGGGCTGCAGGAGAGCAGGCTGGCCAGCATAAAACCAAAACCCAAAGAGAACCTGTCACTCAGTATCTTCTACCACCTGAAACCTGCAGGGAGATAGCAAACCACATTTACAATAACACTGGTCCAACACAAAAGTGTGTCAAAATAACACTGTCACTATGTCCAGATTCGGTCCCCTTCCCTAGAGGTGACAGAGGCATTAAACCAATATTCTTTGGTAAGAAAAACAATAGTCATAGTTAAAGTTGAGCAAAGCAGGAATTGTATTGTGCCTTTAGAAGACTGAAATGTTTTTGCTTTCTACAACTCTGATATAACAAGATTAGAAAATGGGAGCATCCAGACTGAGCTGGATTGAGAAGATCAATACAATTAAGTTTGGCACAGCTGGCCAGGAGCACTTTTTGCAGCAAGCATTCACACAGACAATAAACTGGGTTTTCAGCTCCTGCCCTGGACAGCAGAGAGTTTGTTCACACCTTGCTGTCACCCTGACCCTCCCTGCCACTACTGAGCAGGTTGTCCTGCCCATAACCCAGCTCCAGTGCAGCTGTCAGCACAGGCAGGGCTTTCTCAAACCCACCTGCTGCATTCGTCACTGGGACACCAACAAATGGCTTTCTGCTCTGGCAGTAAATTGTTGATTGGCCTCTTAGGTAAGTGCAAATTAATTAGACTAAATTAGTTTAAATAATGCTAGTTCTGGGCAGGATTTACTCCCAAAAATAGCAGACTAAACTCCCCAGATCTCCTGAGCATGGAAAGCTGTGAACATCACTGGAAACACTGCAAGCAGATGAGCTCACTAGTGTGACTAGTCTTGGAGTAGATCTTTTTGGTTTGCTATTTTGGTTTTTTATTGGGTGGGTTAATTTTGCTGTATTTGGTGCCCTCTTTAACAACACTCCGAGGACATTTCTGACATACCTCCAAGTTAAAATGACAGCAGTTTTGCAGGGAAATATTAAGCCTTAATAGTTCAACATGTTTAGCTGGAGTAAATACAACCAAGCTTTGAAGAACACAAAGCTGCAGGTTTGAAACAGCAAGCTTTCAAGACAAGCATGGGTTGAGGGCAACTGCTCTGACTTTGCTTGAGAGTAATATTATGACCAAATTGTGAGAGTGAGACAAAAAATTAGCTGCACCTAAAAGAGATCTCATAGTTCCACATAAAGAGAACTCAGGTCCCATTACTATGTGTTGTTTACAGAAGGAAGAAATGAACACAAATTTGCAGTAGCCCTTTCAGTCTGGTACCTGTCCCCCAAACACTACCCACAGTTAGTTGCCACAGCACTAGCAGGTAGCTGGATAGGCACTACAGTAGCCACTTGGACAAAAGCATGTAATTTTTTTGTAATTAAATACCCACTTTTTTCCCCCCTCAAAATCTTCCTCATTTTTAAGGCGATTATCTGTCCTGTAGATAATCATGGCCATTTGAAAACTGAATTTAGCCTCCAAGTCTTCTCTACAGCGACTTTCAGCCAGACCATTGTGATAAAGTCAAATCAGGAAGAAGAAAGCAGCCGCAGCAAATTATTCCAGTAGTAACACCAAGTAAATTGCTGTGCAGCTTTTATGGTTTGACTAATTGTCTCATTAAGGCACATTTCTGATCACTGAAATGGATCTCAAGTATTATTAATCACTGAAAAAACTGTACCACTAAGAGCCTCTCTCCCTCCTATCCTTGGCACTCTTTGCAATGGAAAAGGCTCCCAGGCTCCCGTTGATTGGAGCCCCACTGCTGCACAGTTGGCAGTCAAACGGTACTAATGGCACAATAACCCAATGTAACTAAAATAGTTGTGTCTTTCACAGTAACAATCTCTTATAACATGATTAAGCTCCATCATGTGCGTTTCCTTGTGTTTTGCAAATGGCTCAGAAAAATCTGACAATTTTTCCACTCATTTCTTCAAAAGGAAATGGAAAATATACATAAAATTCATTAGCTATCAAGAAAAAAATTAAAAACACTCAAAAAAATTTTAAAAAAAATTAAAACAACTGCAGCTGCACAGCAGCATGGTTGTGTGGCACCCAGTCCACCCTCCCTTGCAGAACACACCTCCAAAGACTGGGTTTGTCACAGTTATTTGCAGGCGCTTCAGTGAACCTTATTCAAAAAACACTAGATTTTTTTTCTACCTCTGTAACTGATGGAGAGAGGCATCTCCACAAAGCAGTTCGGATCCGTACAAAGTGCAGACTTTGTAGCATCTCTGGGCTCCTAATCTTGGTACTTTATTGGTGTTTGGGTTCAAACAATATTAGGAAAGATGAAGCAATTCTTCCTCATATAAGGAGCACATTTAAAAAGGAGCAAATTGGCATTACCCAAGTCACCACTGACAGGCCCTCTTCATTCTCAGCAAACAGGAGGACTTTGGCCATCACTCCCAGTGGCTGCACAAGCCATACACTGCAACAGGACAGTTCCCCTTACAAGGGGAAGCTTGCAGGTGTTTATCCCATACATTATCATATTAAAGACAGCAGACACTTAATTTCCAAGTAGCTGATTTTCAGAAAACTAATGCAAAAGTGGCACAGCTATTGCTGCAAGGCATACGTACTTTCATGGTTACCAGTTTGATCAAGGGAAAGAAAAATAAAAGACCTGCAAAGGCCTGGGAGCTCTTCTGTGGAGATGGAAGTGCTGCATGGGAAGGAAATTACAACAGTAATCCTCAGTACAGGCTCCTTCAAGTGAGAGACAAGATGCATCACTAATTTAAAATTAATTTGAAATGTAGCTGTTTGCTTGCTACAGCTTTCAGTTTTGCTCAGTTTTGCAAGGCAGTTTTAAGAAAAGACAGGGTTGTCCTGCACCAGCACACAGGCACTTTTCAGGCACATAAATAGTTGCTCACATGTAGGTGTATATGCAAATATGCCCAGGAACGACCCACTGAGGTCGTATGAAATATAGCCAGAAACATTGCAAACAAGTGGTCTTTATTGTAGGCTTTGGAATTAATTCTGGAGAACAGAATGTGGCTATGGAGATCTCCTTCCCTTTGGGCTTTGTTACAGAGACAGGTACCACAAAGTTGAAATGTGCATAAATCTATTGAGCTTATAAGCTGTGCAATATTGTGCTCACTATGACAAAATAATATTTCACTGATGAGTCTAATGAGGGCCCTCAGCGTTGTGATAAAGGCCTAATGAAGTAAAAATGGAAGTAACAAAAATAATCACACTTCATATAACATGTCCCTAATTTTTTAATGTACATAAATATCAGAACAGTAATGCTGAAAAGAACAAAAAACACTAGATTTTTTTTTTCCTGGCAGTCCCTTCAGAAGCTATTTATGAGCAGTCATAAACTGACATGCACACTCAGATATATTTTCCTGAAGCCTGTAGAGTTTTGTCTAAGCAAAAGCCTCAGAATATGTGTGTGTAAATAAATTAAAGACTGTCTGGCTTATAATGAGAAGGGTGTATTGTGGTATAAATATTGCAGAGCACATTAAATAAACATGGTCACATATGACCAGGTATCTATTAAATGAGCACATCACAGGAGAAGTTAATTATCTAAGAGTGTAACTAGGAACCGTTTAGAATCACTTGAGATTAAGTTGCTTTATTTCTGTTTATCTTTCCTTCTGAACAGGCAGTAGGTTGTTGCAATGAAGAGTCCCTAAGCAACACAGAGCTTCAGTTCTTCCTCAACTCTGAGATGACAGTTTTGTCAACACCACTTTGAAGTCAGGATAAGCCAAAAATTTTACTCAATGTAATTTTGTGCAAAATGGGTTGGCACAAAACAGTATTTTAAGATGTAAAAGAGCAAAATATTTACAAATACCTTATGCTGTTCAGGGGAAAGGGGAAAACTTAAATGCTAAGTATGTATTTGTTGCACATACTGTAGCCTAAAAAAGTATATAACAGCTTCTTCAAAACTGATTTGTAATGTCAGCGACTAGTACCCTGAGAGTAACATACAGCTTTACCATAGTAATAGGATTTTTGTAGACTTGACAAGTTACTGTGTTTCAGTCCACACGCGAAAACATCAGTGTTGATGGAATTTGATTTTGCCTGGGCCGTGAAACTCACAGAGAAAACTGTCCACTATTCATCCTATGCAATATAACCAACATTGCAAACACGGACTAATTAAGGGTATGTTTGGGCAAACTGCTGTAGCACAAAGAACAACTGATGAAGGAGGATTTAATCACATGAAATTATTGAAAGCAAGATGAAGCCAATCCCCTTAAATTACTTAAGTACTGCTTAAACTCTGTAATTAACATATAGTAATAAATATTTCATCTTTAACAAGCCTACTGGGAGCAGTTTGTTAAACATTTATTTCTAGTCACGGTAAATTACGTACGGTCATTTTGTCATGTTCTGTATTAGACAATTTTATTTTATCCTCTTTATTTTACCCCCAGCAGTGGATACGCTCATTTGGGGACATATAATCGTTCCTCTAATGTGTATGAAACATACTCTGCCTTCATATGTCTTTTGGCTTTTACTAATTAACTTTGCCCTTGCAAAGTCCTGGCCAGCACATGGTGGCTGCTCATATTTACGTCCCAGCCTCTCCTGTGGAACTGAGTCACGCCAGATAGGGGAGCTTCAGTGGGAACCCCAGCAAGACTACCCAGGGCATCACTGCAGAGTTATCCTCACAGCCTGGGCAAGGTCACTTTGGGACAGCAGAGAGAAGAACCAGGTCTCCCCTGTAGCACAGCCAAGCCCCAAACACAAGGTGCCAGTGGTGTGTTTTCAGGCAGCTTCTAGCACTGATCTGCACTTTTTCCTTCAGCCCAGGTAGCATCACAGGTGCATGGGGAATTCTGTGAGAGCACTAAACATCACTGCCCTTCAACCAAGTCTGTGTGCAGACAGCTGTTATTCCACTGCAGGTGGAATTCCAAGTGAAATGCAATCACTTAAACCAGTACTAAAACAAACCCATTACGGGGATAATTTACCCACCCAAGGAAAATAACCAAGAGCCAAGCCAAGCACTCACAGAGACCTCCTCCTCTTGTGGCAGGCTGAATGCACCCTCTCCTGAAGGGGAGGGGAATTCAACATTGGCTGTGTATGACATAGGCAGAAAGTGTCTATGTGCTCGTTTACAAGAGTAGCAGTGAATTTATGGGCTATTGAACAGGAAGTAAAGATTTCTGAAATTATATTTCTGGGTTTCACACTGCATCTTTAGTGATGACTACAACTGTTTTCCCCTCTAAACAAATTAGATTTCCATTTGCCATTAATGACTGAATCACTTAAGTATCACAAAGGAACTGCCTGGTGCGCTTATTAATAATTGAAAACTTTGAGGAAATCTGTGAAACATTTTCAATCAAAGCTAATAATTCTCTAAAATATTTTTCCTGCATAATTACTCCTTTTGTTCTTTTATTCCTTTTGGATAATAGGCTACATTTTAAATAATGTCATTTAAAAAACCTGAAGTAATAGTTACGAGGTATCTAAAACCAGAAGCGGTTTCAATATTAAAAAGCATGAATTAGAAAAGAAAAAAATATTCCTGTTTCCTTCTAGCAAGCATGTTGAATTCCTATTTTAGACTGCATGCTGTTCCCTGATATCTTACACCAATAATTAAGAAAATGTACCCACTTAATCTCTGTCCTTGTTCTGCATAAAAATGAAGAAAAACTTTCAATTATCTTTTTAATCAGTAGAGTCCATGAAATCAAGACTCCTGTTGCTACACAACTGGACTTTGCAGAATGACTAAAAAGCCAAAAGGAACAAAGAAAAAAAAAACCCACAAAACTTTTTTATCAGTGCTAATAGGAATCTTGAATGCCTTCTGCCATATTGTAGTTATTCTACTCAGTAACTACTACTCAAGAACAAAGGCAGAAAGATATGTGCAAAATCACTCACAGCTGCAAAGATTTTTTTGGTGTCTAAAATGGTGCATTTTCTTCAGCACAGGAAGGTTGTATGACAGGTGCTGACCGAAGCTCCAAGACCTGCAATCTTGTCCACAAGACATGGAAAGAGGGAGAAGCAGAGGTTCAGTGTCTGTCCATCCCTGCAGGTCTCACCTGGGGATGATGGCTGCAGCCTGGAAAAAGCCGGGTCATTCTACACCTCTCCCCAGGGAGGGAGAATTAATTTTTTTAAGTGTTTCCTTTGTTGGGTTTTTTTCTTGCTAACAGAACAAAATGTATTTCTTTACCACCCAAAGGTCTCTTTACTTTTCCCAAACCAGCCTCACTGCGCTCACACCGCAAGTGGCAGTATTTTGCAGCCCGAGCAGCTTTCACCACTGGCTTGCCTCAGAAATCCACAGCCACGCCAGGTTCTTTGCTCTAGGCCTTACAGTCCTCAGCAGCTCTGATAACAATTCAAAGAACAAGGTTCCCTTCAGCCAGGGGCAGGACAAGACATCCTTACCCAGTTCTCAGTCTCTTACCTGCCCACAGGAAGTCCAAGTACCTGGGAGCCTGAGGCCTCTTTTCCCTCCTGAGCCTTTCCCAGCAGCCATCCGAGGCCTCGTTCCCCACACCTGTAACGCCTTCCTGCTGCGGAAATGGCAGTGATGCCTCACAGGGCCCACACAGGGCACAGCCCTCCATTCTGGGAAAAGAAGGTGAAGTGCTTGAGGTATTATGGGGAGAACAGCAAATGGGAGATGGGCCAGCTGTGGCCAAAGCCTGGGCTTTAACCCCCACAGCTCACAGGCCAGTCCCATCAGCCATAATTAATTATCCCCACCTGCGCTGGGCTGCTTGTTAGCCTGGCAGGGGCCCTGACGCGCCTCACGGCATCCCAGAGCCCTGCGCCAGCCTGGGGGGCTGCCTGTAAAATCAAAACATCCTGAATTCACTGAACCAATATAAAAGACAACAGTGGACTTTTTTCTTCCATCTTTGACCAGACTTGTTAACTTTACAAATGTATTCTATCTGCTTTTAGGGCTGTTCTGGCTTTATGTGATTATTGAGCGCATCTCTATTTCATGTTTTAAACAATGTCATCTATGCCAACAGCAATTAAAAGGATATATACATATACGTATATATATTACATAGATATATATATCTATGCGTGTATGTGTGAAAGCATAGAGTAGAGGTTCCCAAGCTTTCATTTTGTTATTATTAGCAGCAGTGGGTATTCTCAGCTCTATGTCAGAGGCAGCACATCCGCTGGTTGTGCACCCAGCGAAGAGCTACCCAGAGCTCTCGGAACAGCAGCCAGAGACTCTAGCAAGGGATACTTAAAACAAAACAAAACAAAAAGAAACAGACAACACTCCCCAAGGCACATACTTTCATCTACTCAGTTCAAACAATGCACACACATTCCTGTTTTTTTCCTAGTCTCATACATTAATTTTTACCTCCTGGAACGAACAGAATGGTTTCTTTTCTGGAGAACAGGTTACTCCTCTGCTCTAGCACAGACTCTGACTGTACCATGGGCAGAGCAAAGGTTTCCACCAAGCACACTGCTGCTGTCAGTGCAGCTTACCAGGAATGAAGAACAGTGACAGAAGCTGATTGTCTTAGCAGGCCTTGCTGCTGTGGGCATGCACAGTATGGTGTGTCCCCAAGTAGATGAAGTCAGCTCACTCTCACATTTGCTGTTTCTTCCAAGTTGCAAAGCTGTCATTTGAATTTCAGTGCCAACTTTTTTCAGAAGAGGCCTATATAATACTTCAGTCCTTTTCAAACATTCGGCAAAGATTAACAACTTACAATGTTTAGAAATTAGACATTAATTGCAGTCTAGTTCCAGTATTTTAAAAACTCTCCTTGAAATAAAAATGCATTCACATGTTATTTCAAAAAATTAGCAAATAATAAAACAAAGTGTTCTAATATAACCTCAATGTTATTGTCAATTTTGACTCAATGGTTTTGAATAATTATCTTTTTCTAGTCCATATGCTGTCTCCCTCACTGCTTCTATATTTAAATAAGCCACCATTGAGGAAACAAACAGAAAACTGAAAAATGAGCTGTCCTAGCACCTTACAAATGGGATGTTAATGTCCCCACTCAAACGAGAAACTCAAAAAGAACAGCCATAACAGAGAATTTTCTTCTTATGTACTTTTATTTTATTGGGTTTTTTTACATCTCTGATAGAATTTTTACGCAACTATTATGCCACAATCTATGATACACAATGAGAGTGGAAATCTGTCATTTACCATTTATATTTCTATTTTAATTTTGTTTTCTACCTCTGTACATACTGTGGCATAAGTGCATTTATCATATTTCATGCAGCACTGAGTGCCTTATGCAAACTGAGAAGACAATAAACAGCCAGCAATATTTAGCTGCACTCAATTCTTGCTACAGAAACAAGCATTCATAAAAGCATTAAAATACTTCGGGTGATGGTTACTGTCTATCAGCTTAATGTTTTGAGCTATAGAAAGGGATAGGAGACAATATTTGTGGCTGTCAACTGCAGTACTTTCCAAGTTCATTAGGTTTTCAAAGACTGAATTAGCTTAAATGCTTAAGTGCAAGAAGTCCAGGGCAACCAGTCTGATTTAAAAGGATGTTATAGAGTTCCACAAACATTAGACTAAGTTCAGTTCTGGACACCATGGTAAGTACCTTACCACATCAATTCTATGCTCTGACAGAAGGATTGTTTCTTCACCATCATGGTGTATGCAAGCCAAATAAAAGGACAATATAAGGCACACAGGCCTTTTTGGAAACCTGCCTGGGTATGCAGTACCTGATCATAGCTAGAAGTTTTAAATTACAGCTTTTTATTTTGATGAGACAAGAAGCTTTCCAGCATCACCCGACTCTTTGAATCAGACATAAGCTGCCATGCTTTATTATGTCACAGTCCATACAGCAGCAGCAGGGCAAAATGTACTCCCAGAGCAAAAGCATGTCCAAGGAGCATGCTCAGCACAGGGAAGTGGAGATGGGGTGAAGTCTCATCTCTCTGTTTTTCAGTTACTTGTTATGCTGTCTCCAGGTGGCTGCTCAGCACATCCAGCCTGACCCTCAGGGCACTGCTGGGGCACAGGGCTTTGTGCAGCTGCTTACAGCTCCCTGCTCCAGCACAGGTACAGCCATTCCTCTGCACCACACTGACACTGCTCACCTCACCATTCCCTCTGCCAGCCAGCACAAAGAGCGCAAAAAGTCTCCTGCCACTACACAGGTTAGTGCTGCAGAAACCTGCAGTCACAGGGTCCACTCAGAGCCAGGTTCTCCCTGGGCAGAGGGGACAGGACTTCTGACAGTACTAGTTCTTATATCAAGAGGGGAGAGCAAAGCTGGGCTCACCTGCCTTCTAGCACTGCGGAGGAAGCACAAGCAATGGTTCTCAGACCACCCTGCCATGCAGTGCCCCCCCAGAAGCCAAGCACTACCTCCCAGGAACAGCCCCTGCTGCTCTCTCCCCTCCAGCACCTGCTGTACATCAGCCCCAAGACTCAGAGCAGCTCTTGAGATGGTTCACTATTATGTCCATACTGAAAGTACATGGCAATTGATACCCTAATTGACAAATAAACATAAGGGGCCAAAAAAAAATCAATTACTACTTGTACAAAATCACAGCATGTGCTTTTGGTAAATCAGCAGCTATTGCTTGCCCATCTGCCTCTAAAAAAGGGTTAGTAAATCAGGAATAGCCACTTCAGAGCTGAATTAGTATCAGCAAGGAGATGTGAGGTAGGGAATAGCACTGGAGAAAGCAGAGAACCCACTGCTTGTTGCAAAAACAGAGATTTCTCATCCAAACAAAATCTTGTAATGGCCAAAGAAAAGCAGATCTCAGTGGTATGGTAAGGGAAAGAGTGTTCATCCAAAACAAGGATGTTTACAGGACCCCACAATTCCCTAATACCACACAGCATCAAAGCAGGCAGCCCAGCACCTCTTACGTTTTAAGTCATTTGATGCTGAATTCTCCTGGTGATCACCCACTGCTCTGTCAGCTGTGGTCTCATGTACACTTCTTCCCTCCTCAGCTATCCCCAAACAACCTTTTCTTGGTCCCTTTTACTTCTGCCCTCCTTGATCTCATTATCTAAGTGGTTCACATTACTTAATCCCCCAGTTGAACAACTTTGTAATGTGACTCCCTATTTCCAGCCTCCTCCTCATCTCCAGGTTACCTCACCATCTCCTTCCAACAAACACTGCTGGCACATTTCTCTACCAAAATTATCTACCAACTCTGCTTTTCAGTTTCATTACTCTTCTCTGATATATAGACAGAAGCCAGTCATTTATTTTCCTTGTGGTAATGCCTCTTGTGTGCATAACTATCGTGCTGTCCATGCCTGCTCTACTTACTTACAGTACTTAGACAGTGCCCATAGACTGAGATATGAGCCTCACCAAGCCAGACATTGCATCCTAGGATAGGAGAAGCTTCTTGTGTCAAAGACGCCCCAATTTAAATAGACAAGTGAAAAAAAATGGTGGAAGGTAAGTTGGAATTGTTTTTTCCTTATAAACTGGGGAGCAAGGTACACAGTAATGAAGTCAGCCGCTGGATCCTTTTATTTGGTAAAGCAAAAATACATAATTTCCAGTATTCTCCCCACTTTCCTTTGGGATGCAGTGTTTTAAGAGACTGCCAGTCAGAGACGGGTCGGTGCCCTGCAGTTAGAATGTCTTTCCCTCAAAGGCCTCCAGGTTGAAAGCTGTATCCAAGAATCTTCTGAGTGACACCAGATGCATGTTCTTGTTGCCTGTGGCAGCTGCAGCAGCAGGCTCTCGGCCAACATACCTGCATGACAAAAAGAATTGGGCAGACAAATGAGGTGAGAAGAGAGACTATTTTGACAACAACAAGCATGAGAGCATGCTGCTTAATGCATTCAAGTCAGCTTGGCAGATTTGGATATTTAGTCATCAATCTTTCTTAAATAAAAATCAATCGAAGTTGTACCAAGTCATACCTTCTGGTCAGCTTCCCTCTCTTTCCCCCCTCCCATCATTGTTAAGCTGTGTCTTCTCCCCCATCCCTCCCAGGGCAGCCAGGTACACTATCTCATAATTAGATAACTTGCTTTTGGCAATGAAGACTCTCATTCCTTTGACAGCTGCACAGGCAGATCTGAGAGTCAATCATCTAAAATAAATGAAAAGGTGCCTGGACTGAGCTCTTACAACAGCTGTTTCCTCCAGAAACCTAACATCTGGAATAAAATTCTTAAAAGAGACAGCATCTTAGACAAAAGAGAGCTAAGTGCTGTGCCAAGTAGCAATAAATACAGACCTAGTTGCTACTGATTTTCCTTTAGATCTACAAGGAGCAATATGTGCATGCTGTATTTGAGAAATAGTAGTCTAGACACTTCCCTCCCTCACCCAAGAACCCAGATTCAGGGGTTTTGATTTGAGAAGAACCTGACTAACCCATGAATACCTGAAAACAACCCCAACCAAATTTAAAAGCAAACAAATAAGCCCAGGAGACAGAGCAATTGTTAAAGTCTCATACCAGATAGGTCGAGTGTGGTTCACAATAGTGCGGAAACGAGGTTTGACATAATCGTAATAGCCACTGTTTTTGTGCTCTTCCTGACACCAAACTAGATCAGCAGTTGGATACTTATCAAGTTCTTCTTTTAGCAAGTCAAAGGGGAATGGTGAGATCTGGAAAAAGAGGGTAATAACTGGCAAGGCTTTCTCTTACGTGATATTAGCCCATGGTGAGTCATTACTTTTTCAAGGAGAGTGACTCACGTTTCTGTAATTGATTTAATGCTCAGAAATGAATACACAAGTATTTTATAGTTGTACTGGTATGAACAGAAGTAGGTCATAATCCAGACCACCTGCACTCCTACAGCTTTTTTAGTGAAGTAGCTGTAGCATGTTCTTAATCAGTGAATGACAATATAGCTTCGAAGTGTACTATTCCCAGCATTTAAACCTAGCAGACTGCATATACAAATTTAAGGCACTACCATATTGTAATCTTCACTTTGTTATGTTGTACTGGAAAAGTCATCACGCCTTCTGGGTCTCATTGTCCAGTATGCTATTGATGTGTTCCTTCTCTGCAAGGCCATGAAGGATTAGAATATGTCTTCTAAGATGCTAAGTGCTAGAAAAATGCTATCACCATCGATTCTAGGAGGGGTGTCTATTTAAAAGCACAGGAACCCAACCGACGCTGTCTTCTGAGGATCAGGGAGCTCACCTGTTCAAGTCTGGTTATAGCTACTTGTTTCTCCAGGTCCTGGTTCTTCCTCTCTTTGACAAGGTCATAGTACACTTTTCCTGTGCAGAAAATCACTCGCTTGACCTCATGTGGTGCCTGAGCTGCTGGCCCATTCTCAGGAATCACACGTTGGAAAGTGGTACCTAGTTGGCGCACAGATTAGAAAAAGTGCTCTCAGGGGACCTGACATTTCAATAAAGCAGCCCAAGAAACAGTCCTTTAGTCCTTTACTGAGCAAGCAAGAGGTTGCAGTGATCAAACGGTTCTCCTGCCTCTCTGGTCCTACTTTTCAGACTGGTAACTTGGCTAAAGTGACTTTCAGCAGTTCAATTTCAAGAAGTTAGAAGACTGTCAATAATCCAGTCTTTCACCACATTTAATAGGCAGAATCACATTAACAGTTTTTTAGCTTTGTGTTGTGTATTACGTCTTTTAAATTGATTGGATAGCTCAACTTTGCTTGCAGTTTGGGGTTTTTTTTCAGAGAATCACCTAAAATGTTTCTTCCTTCCAAGATGATCTCAACCATGTAACATTAAAACAGCTTTACAAAATTTCAAAATATTCTTCTACAGAAACAAAACACATATCCATAATGCAACTAAATCTGGCAACTGCAGAAATATCTACCCAAGCACACACATTACTGCTGTATATTTGATTTAAACCTCTGTTTGAGAGCCAAAGCAAGAATTAGCACAGAGCTGAACCATATGTATAAGTGATAATGTGTAAGTACAATTTCAGATGCATATCTTCACTGCTACCACCTCCCAGGAGTACAATTTGCTTGGGATACATGAAACTGGAAGAGGGACTTGCTGGTCTAAGAGATCCTTTTCTTTGCTCTCATATATGATTGAGTAGAACTATTTCCACATTAAACGACTGCAGGGTAGCAGACAGCTGCACAACCTCCTATTCTGAATCTGCACACCCACTTACCAGGAGAATAAGCTCCTGTTTGAACCATTTATCTTGGGGAAGAAAAGCAACAGCACAAACATATCAAAGAGGAACTGATTTATGTCAGAATTATCCTGTCCCCACTGAACAGCAGAATTCATCATAAAAAAAGACTGAATCAGTGCTTCATTGGGTCAGCTGGAGTCAGTCTTCTCTCTCAGCTTTCTATTAAAAGCAGAGCAAAAAGGGTTAGCTGAGAGTCAGAAATACTTTACTACCTGCTGTCCTCTTCAGCAGAAACATGAAAGTATGTCAAAATTCAATGTTAATTAGGAGTTTGGCTACTATTGAGGTTAGCCTAAGTAGAGGGGACTCCCAAGACCAAGTGACAAATCACAAAGCCTACAGAATTTCTAATCTGACCTATTCTACAATACTTTTAAACAGTAATAAAAACAGCAAATGCCTTTGCTTGAGAAGCAAATTTTACACACTTAAAAAAAGAAGGTAATGCAATATTTAGGTACACTTACACAGTTAATGTACTTACACAATGTAAGCTGCTTTTAAAAAACTGAGCAGTTGTTACAGCAGTCAGGACACTGACTGGAACTGGAGACAGCCCAGCACATCTATGCCCACATTCTCACTCTGAACAGTCACTTTAATCCCTCACTCATTACATGTCACTGCATTTCCTGATGCCACTCCAACGCAGTCCAACCAGCGCAAGGCAGGACAAAACCACTGCAGTGTTTGGTATTCCCCCTGCAGTCACTGTGTATCTCTTGGTGCTGACAGCATGTCAACAACAGCTCTGAACTCACTGATCTCACTTTAGATCACTGGTGTGACACAGCAGCCCCAAAACCGAGCATTGTAACAAGAAATGGGCACCTTATTCTTCCAAATGGGCCCAGTGTAATTACAACCTATCCCTCAATCTTGGGTCAGGAGGCATGGGCAGTACAAAAAACAACTAAATTTTTTCTATGAAGAGAAAAAGAACAGAGGAGCATAGCAGCCTCTTGAGGGGAACATCCCTGCAAACACGGGAATGCACTTTCCATTAAGATTAATGGCTGGTTACAAGGTAAGCTTGTTAAAATTAAATTAAAAATCTATATGTGAAAGCAAATTTTTCAGCAAAAGTCCCTGCTAGATTATGGGAATTATGCTGAAAGAAAAGACAAACTCTGTAGAGATTCTGTTCTTCACAGTCTGACATGCAACTGGGTATAGCTAATTATTTCTCCACAATACTTTGAGTTGACCTACCAGACACCATTTCATCAAAACTGGATTTAGCTTCTGGATGCCTCAGCAGTGACTTGGGTGTCAAAACAATCAGCTGTAAGACAGAAATTTTTCCAACACTCAGGAGCTGCTTTATCTACATTATTACATGCAACATTTCTAACACTGTGCTCACAAAAACCACAAACTGAATATGATATAGAATAAATTAATATGAATAGCAAACACAGTAAATTTTTTTCCTGTTTTGAGAACCATGAAAGTTTCTAAATTATTCAGAAGATTTGGGTCGTCTACTCCTTTTACAGGTTCTCAAAATTCACTGCTTATGCTTCTTTTTGACAATAAAAGCAAATCACAGGCTATGAACCAGTAAAACATTCAACAGTAGTGTCTTGGGTCTTCAAAGTTCCAGCAATTAGACATGCAGATGACAGCTCTGCAACCTGTTAGCTACATCACTAATATCTTGACAAGCTCATCTGAAGATCTGCACAGTCAGATGGAGGCAAAGCTGCAAATCAAGTTTTAGAGCCATAGTAAGTCAGAGCTGAGCTTCTTTCCATCAAACTGGCAACTTCAACCTGTGTTCAGTTAAGGTTTTTCACCAGCAATCCTTATTCTTTTCAGCAGCGTGTCATATGCAAAGGCCACTCCTTGTCTGAGGGCTAATTCACCTGGAATAATCAAGTCCATTAATGCGACCTTACCGGCTTTCTGAATGGCAGCAAGATCTGCCTTCGGAGGACATGAAAGTAATTGGCTGGAGTTGAACAATTCACCACAATCCAGTTGCATTCATACAGCTGGGAAACTTCAAACTGCTCACTGAACTCCTGAGAGAAGCATTAAAGGCATTAGAAAAATGTCTAAAAGATCAGAAAAAAGGCTTGAAAGCCATCCTTCTGATTCTCAACAACTCCCTTCCTCAGAAAATTTATTTAGCAGCTCTCAGCTGAGATTGTTTCATTAGCTAGGGAAGCATCCCTACAAATCATTCCCTTCTGTTTCTACTTCTTCCTAAAAATTCATGCAAATAAACACAAAAAATTTCCATTAATTCAGAAAAGATGGGAAGTCCAGGAAGGAAGATTGAGGAGGACTAGGACATCCGCAGATGGTAGACAAAAAATAGAGCCTCTTTGAAAGAATGTTAAACTATAATTCAAGTTTTGAGGGTACAGTTAGCTTTCACTCTCTCTCCCATTTTTTTGGTAGGTATTCCATCCTCTTATACCTCTTAATTTTATTACTTAAATTGGATATGTTTTCTGTTTATGTACCTCATGAACATAGGGAGTTTTTATCCATAGCTACAAATGTATACATTAGGTAAGCATATGTATAGGCACAACTATATTATAGCACAATAATCTAATTACAGAATTACAGATTGGTACAGCATTTAACACAACCTCCTGGTCTGTGGCTTAAATTTCTACCTTCTACAAAGAAAGTTATAACTTCCATATTATGTGCCAATGACAGTGCTTAACTATAGTCAATCAAACAGGTCCTTATTCTGCCAGTACAGTGACAAAAAATCACTTTTAGATGAGGAGGAACATGGCTTTGGGATGATCCTTGCCCCAAGGATAACAAAGTCAGGGACAAAACTGAAATATCCATTTTATTTTGCTTAATTGGTGGACTTTTCTATTAATGCATGGCAGTGTTTCTTAGGAAATCTGCAGTGGGAAGTGGACACCCAGCACCCTGTACAGCTATGTAATTTATCTGTAGAAATGAACGACCAATCTAAGAAAGTCTTAGCCCAATCAAAATTAGAAGTTGCTTATTTTCATGCTCCCAGCAATACAATTTAGCTCCACTGCAAAGAGCCAGGGTAGTCTCACTTGACCTCCTTTAGAAATTGGCTAGACACCTATTTGCAGTACACACAGCAATATAAACAAGCAGGATTGCTGGCCCTGAGGAACAACCATAAAAAGATCATGCTGTCAGAGATTAATTGTATGTGACCTCAGCTTTGCAATGAGCAGCAATGCTGCATACTTCCATTACTTTTCTGGGATCAAGTTAATGTTACACCAAGACTTGAAGCTAAATTCTAACCTGCTATACCTAGCTAAAAGAGTGCTTCTAACAAGAAATCTCAGATGTTAAAAGCACGAAAAGGACAAAACTACTTCAGCAAAACTACTTACTGGATAGGCATCAGAATCATCATTGCTCATCTGCAGGAACCTCTCAGGCCTGGCTGATGAATGCTCTGGACCCTGGTAAAGGTATCATATAAAACAATGTTGAAAGGCCAGATAAGCAGTAAGACATCAGTCTAGATCACTCACTGCATGAGTACCTCCTGTCCCCCTGGCAGCTCTGCACCAGCTGCACACCTGCCCCCCAGCCAAAGGCATCAACAGCAGCAGTGAGAGGGAGCACACACCACAGGACAGGAATCCCCTGTCTTCTGTTTTCATAGGAGATCAGGTTTCACATGTATTTCCAATGTTTCTACCAGCTGCAAGTGATTTCTACCCTCAGTCTAGCTGCACAATGGAGACCAGTGGAAAGGCAGTGGATCCACGTGGGCACAAGAATGACCTTGCTAATGCAGAGCAAACAGGAGCATGAGGAATGTCAGAAGAGAAACACTGGGTGCCTCAGAGTACTGCAGTGACTCACACTTCATGCATGCTGAACAGGAGCAAACACAAAGTTAATTGCTGACTACTTTTGCTATCTTAGCAACAAAAACAGACACAGGATCTCTCCTACCATTGTTCACTGTTCAGTACAGGACCAAATACCTAGATGAATGCTTTAGCTAAAATGGATCAAAATACACACACACTCATTATCTGCCAGAGTAACCTATGATTAATTTCTGCCTCCCCAGGAGGTATTTTATGTTCTGTCATTACTGAACACTCCCATCCCACTGTCTCACTAGCAGTACCCACGGCAATTTCTTGAATTGCACAAACACTGTTAGCTCCATTTTACGTTAGCAAAACATGCGTGATGGCCACAGAAATTATCTGGGATAAGGAATGTAGCAGAAGCTATTATTTTTCCTTTTCATGTCCTTGTTTATAAAGGATCAGAGAAAGCTGTGAGGAGTGTGAGAATGCTGTGTGCTTTTTTATGTATTGCTAGTGCTGATAGCCTTGGCTTGTTCAAGTGACAGGTAGCCCTTAGGAAGGACTTTTATTTTGCACACAGCTGTAAAATATTTTAACCCAAACACAAACTATTACACCTTTCAACTCTCTCCATGTCTCCTAAGCTAATAATGTTCATAATGAATTTTTCTTATTTATATGGCCACCTCTCATCATAACTTTATCAAAATCTTAATATATGATCTCCAATATTAGTCATTATTCTGACAACTAGTAGTCCACTTTATTGAACACATCATCCTTCCTAATTCCAAGTGCAGGATTCCAGATCCATAGGAGGGACACAAAAATCATCAGAGGACTGGAACACCTCTCCTATGAAGACAGGCTGAGAGAGCTGGGATGGTTCAGCCTGGGGAAGAGATGGTTCCAGGGAGACCTTTTACAGCACCTTCCAGTACCTATAGGGGACCTACAGGAAAGCTGGAGAGCAACTTTTTACAAGGGCAAGCAGTGATAGGACAAGAGGGAATGGCTTTAGGCTGCAAGAGAGCAGGTATAAGTTTGATACGAGGAAGAAAATCTTTGCTGTGAGGGTGGTGAGGCACTGGCACAGGTTGCTCAGAGCAGTTGTAGGTGCCCCATCCCTGGAAGTGTTCAAGGCCAGCCTGGATGGGGCTTTGAGCAGCCTAGTCTAGTGAAAGGCTCCCTGCCATGGTGAGGGGGTTTGAATTAGATGGTCTTTACAGTCCTTTCCAACCCAAACCTGTGAAGTAGACTGAATCAGACTCTGTGATTCAGTCTACTTCACGGACTAAGGGAATTCAAAGGATAAAAACATTCTGTTGGCAACAAAGGTGTAACACAAACAGCCTAGAACTGTGCCTTGTATCACTGCTCCTTTGAAGTCTGCCTCCACTGTGGAGGTACCAAGTAATCTGGTCACAGACAGGTAGGACTTGAGAGCAAGGAGCAAAGCTGCACAGAACTATGGTGCACAGTAACAGCCCAGTTTACTGTAGCACCTCTGCAGTTCACGTTTGCTGTAAATCAAATCCTGCACTAAGCACGGCGTACACAGCACAAACCCAGTGCTTCACAAGCACACTGCAGTCAGCACACTGGGAACAGAGATGTTACCAGCAAACAATTACAGGAAAGACAGGTGAGGCTTCCCCACCACTCACACACTGCCCCAGCAACAACCTCAGTCCAGAGCATCAATGTTCACATCCATCTTTGGCTTCTGTGCTGACACCACCAATCAGACTACCAGCAACTGCTGCGTGGGATGGGGTAGGGTTTATTTCTACTGTGACCACCTATCCAGTGAGACTTATACTGAATCCATTAGCTACTTTCAGATGAGTCCCCAAGGAGCCATTAGGCTGCAGAGTCTTTCAATCACAGCCAGCTTGCCTGTGAATGCATGACCTAGAGGTGAAGGGATCCATATCCCATTAAAAATCCTTCCCCAAATCATCTTGTCCCCAACACTGTAGTTATAGAAAGACTAGCCGTCCTGTAATGAAAAGGTCCTCTGGGAAGATAAAAGACTTCAACAGCCTGGTGGGATTCTTAAATATTCCAAAAACAGCTAACACTAGTAGCAAAATAAGCATGTTTCAGAAGACCTGTGCAAATCTTCACTGCCAAGTGGCTACAGGAAAAGAAAGATTAAATATATTGTAAGTAGGAGAGAACCAGCCCCTTAAGCTGAGTGCTTCCCTGCAGAGGACCACACCTCCTGCTGAGGGCTCATTCAGGCTGTCCCCTCAGGATTCAGTTAAAAAAATTAATTTATCAAAACCCTTGTGAACAGCATCAGACCCTTTATTCTTTAAGTACAATGGATATGGAAAGCCATTCATAAGACATGAATGCACCCCAGCGTATCAGGACAGGATCATAATTGAATGGAAATAAACTAAATTGTTTGTGAGAACAGAAATGACACAGTTTGTGGTGAAAAGGTATAAAGCAATTATACAGATGGAGATTGCCACTGTGGCACATACAAGGCTTTTTTTAATAGAAAACTAGAAACATACAGGCAACAATTAATGAAGGTTAATGTATTTGAAAAGGAGAAAATTAACCTTGCCTGACATGAAGTTCATGTAATCTTAAAAATAATTTAAAATATTTGAAGAACAATTCTACTGCTGATATGAACTCCATATAACTTTACACATAGGGTGTGCCCACACCCTTTCCCTCTAAGACATTGTTTAGTTCCTCCTACTAGCTGCCAAAGAAAAGACAGTCAACAGCTGGTAGAAACATTTTCCTTTCCTGAAAGAGGAAGATTTCTTATTAGATCAAAATTAACCAAGGTCAATGATTTTTGAAGACGTTTTAAAGTTGTTTTAGATCATTTCATGGCAAGAGAATTTAGTGCAGAGTTTACACAGACATACTTCATGCAAAATAAAACCAAGCAAGCACTCCTAGACTTGATTTCTTTCTTATTGTACACTGAGAATACAGCTTTCTATAGTGTGTTAAGGAAAGACACCACAAAAGAGAGGGGAAAAAAAGGAAAAAATAAAAGGGGGGAAGTGGTACATGCCACTAAGAAGGATAAGAAGTTAAGAGCTCAGAAATATTTCTCAGGGTTTTTTGGTTTTCACCAGTCAATCTATCTACATTCTTCTCTGTCACACTGAGGCAGTCCCACATGCTTAACAGTGCCTTCCTCCCCTGGGCTCCTATCACCACTGGATCCCAAAGACACCTTTGGCTTTTACAGCTGCAGAGAAGGCACCGCAGTCAGCATTTCCCTCCTGCAAGTGCCAGCCAGTAGCCCTCACCATTCCTTCCATCCCATGTGGCAGGAGCAGGACGATCCCGTTGTGCCGAACCCACTTGGCCTGGCCGGAGCTGATGAACTGGTCTATTATACACTGAGCTGTGTTGTGAAAGTCCCCAAACTGGGCTTCCCAGCACACCAGGGCATTGGGACTCGCCATAGCAAAGCCAAGTTCAAAACCTGACAAGCAAACAAGTAGGAGAATTAGAAAATAAACAGATTTCCTGAAAATTCTGTTAATTCCTTGTTAAAAATTAAAAATAAACCCAAAATTAGAGCACGAACTGGATTTTTGTAGCCCTGTTACAAATAACGCAGTTTTCAACAGTACCATTGCCAAGCCTGACTTCAATCCTTCAAACTCTTCCTCAAACACTTCAACATCATAGGAGTTTTTAAACAAGCTAGACCCCCCTCCCTCAGCTCCAGCTTTAGTGTAATGTTTCTCTAAGAGCTCACTATTATTGCCTCCTGTGAACATCCACTTACAGCCCAAAAGTTATTTATTAATTTTAATACTTCCACAGCCCTACACAACATTGTCTTTCTTTCCCCCCTCTCACACACAGATGCTGAAGAAAATTACTGGTGACATCAATTTTCAGTCTACAGACAGGATCATAGTCTTCACATCTTCCAAAAAGCTTGAACATAATAGCTGCATGGTAAACAGATCTGGGACTTGGATAAACAATCCCTTCTTAGGCAGGCTTAAGGACCCTTTAGGTTTCTGCTTCAGTGTCAAAGTATTTGATCTCTGTTCATATTTTCCTTTGACCCCTAGATATAGCAGAGCCTGGAGAGCCGAATGAACACCTGTACTCAGATTCTCCACCTATAGTTTGGAATGATTGTAACCAA
Source organism: Struthidea cinerea (assembly GCA_013397865.1). Lineage (NCBI taxonomy): Eukaryota > Metazoa > Chordata > Aves > Passeriformes > Corcoracidae > Struthidea > Struthidea cinerea. The sequence continues at coordinate 91,599 of VZTI01006027.1, forward strand.
AAAGGTTAAAGCTCTCAGTAAAAAGCAGAGCTATATAACACTGCTCTGGGCATAGAGGTTCTGACTGAGGCAAAACTGATTCAATACACAGAAAATAAACATTTAATTGAGAGGTGCATTTCATGTTGAAGCTCTACACAGAATATAATGATCTGGTTTCAAATACAGAACTTCAATATAGGAATATTCTCATTGACATTTACCCCAGCAGATCAACTAACTTTTGGGTCTTCATAGTGTATTCCTTGGTAATTCCAACCCAGTTTTTCATTTACCATCCCCATGGCAAGAAATCTTTGAGTCACTTGGCTTTTGGACTGCTGATCTCTGAACAGTCCATCCATGACTCCAGCAGATGCTCATGGTCCCACCAAAAGGCAACTGATACATTAGAGGCCAAAAGAAGACTGGTAGGTGAGACAGATGGCCCTTTGCCTGCGAGTCCCCATGACAGGTCTTTACCAAAGAGAATGACTTTTGCTGGCCTTGCCTTTGGCCTGACTGTCTGAACAGCCTTTCCTCCATCTCTGGCCTCCTCATTTGTGTAGTTCTGTTGTTCTTAACACAATGAAAACAGTGGAAAAATTCACACAACTCTTTCAATCATATTCCCAAAGGTATCTGAAAAATAGATTTCCCTAGATAGGCTTGAATCCCATTCTAATTTTACACAAGCATTAAGAGACCATTTCTACTGATTGGGTGACATGGTTGAGAAAATATGCAATATGTTCAAGACTTATTTGTGCATATGCTGCTCTCTGTAAGGGTGGGGTAATCTAGATTTTAGAAAAGCTCAAACTGAGGTCTTGACCACTCAGTTATCAATAATCAAACAATGCTTTTCAAAGAGCATGGAGCTCAATGCATACTTAAAATCTGGTTGCAACGCACACATAATTCTACTTCATATATGAAAGACCACCCCTAAAATTCACATGGGAAAAAGAGTATAATTTCTCATTTCCTATCTTGTCAACAACTTCACACTAATCTCCACAACATAACAATGTTCTAGGTGAAGCTGCATTGGAAAGTGTGATCTTAACACAGACACCATTTGCAAGCCTTCTGACAGCCATAAAAATATCTAGGAAAATATATCCAAATGTAATCTATACATTCTGATTAGTATTTTGAGATTAATGTTGCCAAGACTACTACTTCATGGCACATGTGTCTGTAGTATACACATCTTTGGTATACCAAAACTCAATTTTCCACCAGGGAAACAGCAATGAGAGTTATTAACATTAAAACTATTCCAATCGTGATTGTAGCAGTGGAATAGTTTTAACTCTCGACAGACTAAGGAGTCTGTCAAGAATTACTACTACTACCTTCACGGGGAGAAAATCACTTAAAGAACAAGATCTGAACTGCTAAATTTAAAAAAAAAGTGCTGGTCGGAAGAGATATAGACAGATGCAAGGTAAACAGCCCAGGAGAGGGTGAGGGGCTCTCCTTAAAGGGAATTGTTGGGGCACCAAAGTCAAGGTCAGGGAAGGTGACCTGAACTAGAAAGTCTCCACTATTTTAGAGATAGGACATGAACTGCAGGGGAGCACGTTCCTACACAGGTCCCTCATGAGGGCTCAACCTCAGACCAGAATAAAGGTTTTTTTAAAAAAACAAAGACAAAATACAGCAGAGACCTTGCAAACTTAATCGTTTGCATCTGCAGAAACAAGAACTGATCATTTCTTTAGAATGCTGTGCAAATTTTGTGGGTTTAAAGGATTAACTCTCACACAGCTAGAAACAGAGAAGAGGTTGAAGCTGTGAGGAAATCCAAGGCAACCAGGCAGCAACTTTAAAAGAATGTCAGGTAAGGAATCTGCACACCCAAAGGGTGTTGGAGAGCAACCAGCCAACTCCAAACAGCAGGCAGCTGCTCAGGGCTCAGTGCACACCAGGGCACAGGGAACCAGGATCCAGCACAGCAGTTTGGTAAACTTCTACACTGAGGCGACAACAGGAAGAAAAATACACAGCACTTGATTAAGGCTGCAAAACTAATGTTTTAATTGGAGTTCATTAAGGTCCCTAGATGACAGGCCTAGCAGAAATGCTTGTTTCTATTAGTCCAGTGCCTGCTGTGCTCCTTCACTGTTCTTTCGTCACTCTGGCACAGAAAGAAGTGTTGTCAAGCAAAGTGGCAGCTTACACAGCACACTGTGCTGTGTTTTTCCCCACAGCATTTTCATGATTGTCTTAAGAACTGCAGTTTTTCAATTAATGTAAGTAAGGCTACAGCTATAACTTAATTCAATATGATTTTGAGGGACTTAGGGCACAAATGTTAACTAGTGGTTAAAAGGGATTATCAGTGCAAGGATTTTATGCCAGAACGAGGAAAGGCATAAAGACAGGTTTTTGCTATGTTTAACGGAAACTCTAAGCACAGGGGCTACAGAGGGATACGCATCCTTTCACAAGCCCAAACACAGCTCAGGACAAAGTGAAGTTAACACCCATCTGGTGGCTGACTCTACTAAACAAGGAGACTGATGCCTTCTCAGAACTCCACGCAGATGCCATTGATTACTACAGTCTCTCCTAGTTCCTAACACAATTTCTGACAGGTAATTGTATTTGCTACCCCCCACCTTAAAAATACATTGTTCTGACTGAGCAGTAATACTACATATGTCATCCTAGGTGTGTATCACAAAAAAATAATTTTACATCAACACCTGTCTTCTTCCTTTCATCTTTTGCTTTAAAGTTGACTTTTTCCCTTGAAAAAGCTATACTCCAAGTCTCATGGTTCAGGAATTTCCTGAACTACACACTAGTTCCAAGTCTATCTTGCCTGATGTTCCTTGGAAGCTCCCAGTACGGGATGTCACAGCCCAAGACCTCTCAAAGGCAGTACAGAATCTAACAAAGAACTTCATCTCCTGGATAGAGACTCAACACTACACAAGTCATTCTGAGGCCTGTAAAGAAAGACAGGAAATCCTTTCAAGTATTTAAAAAATGCTGAAGAGGTAGAATGGAGCATCTGTAAGTTACATTTTTCTCCTCTATCCTAATCAGCAAATAAATTCAGACAAACTTCTTTTGCTTAAATGACTTCTCATGGCCATCACTTGTACTTCCAGATATTCAGTTTCAGTAAAAGGGAAAAATTATAGCAAGTCAAGTGGATGCACAACGAAATTATAATAATCTGGGTATAACTAAAAACAGTAGACATAGGATGTCAAAGTTTTCAGAGGTTATTAAATACTCTAAATTATCAGAGATTGTTAAGTACTCTGATTTAATGCCCAGGTTACACACACTCCAGAGTTTCCTGTAGACAAAACAGAAGCAGTTGTCTGAACCACAATTTAACAAGACTGCCTTTGTTTTATTTCGAAGTGAAATCAATCTTGTCAGAGTATCATTTTAATGAAGCAATGGCTCCCCAGGTGTTCCTAACTAGCTCGACTATAACTTGGTGCAAAGCTCACAACTCTGAACAGATACCAGCTCTTGGCTTATGCACCTGCCAAGGAAATAATCTGCAGTTACATCATGCTGGGCTGTTTAATCCATTTTTACTTCGCTTTCCCTCATAAAAACTAAGGGAATCCCCAAAATGCTTCTGAGGTGCTGCATGTTAACACAGTCATAAAATAAATTCTGAACACTTTTTCACCTTTTTTTCCCTTTTATATTATCTCACAACTCTCCCTACCACCACCAAATGCTTCAGTGCACTAATTCTAAATGGTTTCTTTTAACAGAATTAGATAGTAGAGACAGCAGTTAGAGAAAATAAAGTGTTCAGGAGTTTTTGTTCTCCTGAAGAATCAACTCCATGAACTGCACCCTTCACTTATTCTTCCATGTATTATAAAGGAGACCCAGTGATGTTGCCAGCCAAATAAATATCAATTCTAATAGCTCCTCTTTGATTCAGAGCCTTAACTAGAGGAGACATGTTTACACAGTGCTGCTTATCCCAACACTGTCTCTCTGAGGAAACAACACACAAGAGTAAAAACATTGGAAAAAGTCGATATATAAAAGCCCGCAAGGGAGAGAAAACTTCTATTATAAAACCACTTCAACACAGAACATGGTATTTTAGTTTAAAAAAACCCGACCCAACAAACACACAAAAAGCCACAACGCTTATCAACTATTTCTATCAATTTAATCTCCTTTACTGTTAGAAAACATCTCAAACATTTAAAAGTATCAATATTAGTTTTGAAGAAGCTGTCATCGCATCTGCTGAAGCAGAAGTGCATAGAAATGGTATTCTTGTTTTCAGCATACAAACAAACCCCTGTTTTACCCTATTCCTTGCATTCAATGAATTTTATTAAATCAACCTTCACCTATCTTTTGCTGGCTAAGGTGGAAGGGCAACAGTGAGCAGGAGAGCAAGAAAGAGAGAGAAGCCACGCGTTAGCTTTTTAAAGAATGGAATTGTGACAATAGGAATTGCTTTCACACCATATCAACACTAGGCTTCCTACTGAAGTGTTATTTTTGGAACAAAATCAGATTTCAAACATATCCAGACATTTTTCACTTCCGTTTGGATGCAAAAAAAACAAATCCAGAAACCTATGACCCACTTACCCACAAGATTTGCAGCAACACTGCAAACAGGCTCAAATTAAGAAACCCCAGAACACACTGTGAGAAACAACAGGAAATTGGAAACAATCATTCTCTGAAATTAAATTCTTGATTTTTATTTATGCCAATTGTTTTTCTCTTGTTTATACACATCCTTGCTTGCACTCTCCCATTTAGAGTTTACCTTTACATGTTAGTGATACAAAAAACATGATTCTGTTCACACTGATTCTGCCACAGAGCTAACAAAAATACCTGAAAAATCTGGTCTTCAGCCCATGCTCCAACTGTACAATTTTATAGCACTTTAATTTTAATATTATTAGCAATAGGTAATATGTAGCATTTTAAAAATGACTAAGTAATCAAATATTTCTGAAACTTTGAAGAAAGCAGCTATCAAGTATCACCTTTATCTATGGCAATGTTTCAAGTTTTTCCTTCACACATTATTTTATTATCCATAGAATCGGTAACGCTTTTGATAAATTATTAGATGTATTTGTTTCGTGCTCCACATTCCTCTTGCCACCCTCATCATGTCAGAGTAAGGTTATCCATTCTCTGGGGTGAAGGTAAAATAATTCACTATGATTAATGCTATCACTAAAAAGAATTTGTTTTCTTGAAATAGCACATTCAGAATAGAAGTTCAGATAGGCCAGGGTGGATTTTTTATATCTTTATGACAAACCATCCCTGGTTTTCTTGTCATTTCCTCCCCTTTTAAGAAAGCATCAGGTGGCATGTTCCAGCACTGCCAAGATCAACAGTAGCAGATGGATGCTTTTAACTGAATCCCAGAATTGTAAAACGTGAGGATGCTTGTTTAAGAGACGCCAGAACCTGAGAGGAAGAGCTTTGATACCTGTTTCATACATAACCATTTTACAGCTTTCTTTTTTCCACATTCTTTTCCTTGCTGAGCTCTGCTTCTTGTACAGCAGCCCTACCAAACCCCAGGCAGATCGAGACGTACCCAAGACCCCGTACTCGGAAAGGGAGCTGTTGCACACGGTATAGGGCGCCTGCTGCTCCCAGAGGTGGTTCATGGGAACACAAGTTCTCTTGTCAACTTCTTGGTCATGAAGCACATGGTGACGATGGCTGCAAAGAGTTGTTAAAAGAGATTTATTAGCCAAGAATCACTTTGGGGTTTAACAGAGCTATTGTCAAAGCTAAAGCACCAAAGCTGTGTTCTGGAAAGCAAGCAAGCACCATGGTTATCTTTGCTGCACACAACACCCTGGTTTGGGTGAAACCATGGGAAATACCATCACATGTCTAAATATAACTGCGGCACTGTAAGAACTTTCACTGACTATCCAGGCTTCTCAAGCACTCACAGAAACTGAAAATACCTCATCACTAGTAGAACTGGGGGGGAAAGAGAAAAGGATGGGGAAGGTGCTGCTATAAAATAGAATTATTAAAGAAACTCAGAGGAACAAATTGTTATTAAAAACATTTCATTCTGCCTTCTTCACAAATTCTAATATTTTCCTTGAAACAACTGTTGTTTGTCTTTAATAGAAAAAAATGTAATCTAATCTAATTTCAGCACTGAAACTTGAAGGAGTTGTATCCTCTTTCCTGCTATTTCCACTCACACGCACCATTTACAGTTCTCTAGAACACCATTAATCAGCATTAGAATAGGGCACCAAGGAATACTACCAAAACAGAGATGACTAAAGTAATTACTGCAATCCATTAACTCTCTGAGCAGACTGAGTGAATCACAGCAATATGTCCAGCTTTACAACTGCTAACATAAGGACAGCTATTGTACTGGTAACAAAACGATGTGTTGTAGAGCTGCCAACACTGAAGTATGAATCTTTTTGCACTTCCCTTTGCTATAATGAACGCTAGCAAAAGGGCTCTGAAATTCATCTAGAACTCAACAATGTAAAGCCAGAAAAAGACAGAACCTTTGAAGAGGAGCACAGAGAGGGAAGTAGAGAGAAAGGGGAAAATTTGTACACCAGGCAGCTGTTTGGCAGGAATAATTTTTGCCACTGTAGTTTTGATTTTATCATTCAGTCAAAGACAGAAGGCTTAGCTAGGTGTTAAGCTTCTTGAGCACAAAGTTTTGTGTTTCCCTAGCAAAAGGTGATTAAGATGAGCATAGATGGAAGTTGCACGTGTGCAATTGTCAGACTTACTGACATCAAATCAGTACAGAATCAAGTCTGCCCCCCCTTCCCTCTATTCTCAAGGGTTTGTCTCCAAAAGGAGAAGGGGTCTGGTGCTTCTGTCTGCAGCTTTATTTAGCATCTATCTATTGCTAGTGTTGAGGATTGAAACAGGAAAGAAACAAGCCATCACATGGAATATTGAAAGAAAGAACTATTTTCTAGACAGCACTTCAGAAGCCCCAAAATAGTGAAAGCACCCCATCATGTTTTATTATTATGGCAACATGGTATATTCAATTCTTCCCAAATTCTAGCCAGTATTATACCAGAAAAGACAGGCACCAAGCTTTATTTCTCTCTTCTGCAAGCATTCACAATGAAGCACATTGCAGCATTCACCCCAGGAATTGACATCACATCAAAGGTTTCAATAAAACACATCATTAACATTTTACTTTACAGAGAATCAGGTAAGGCAGCAAACTGTATATATTTTACCAAGTGATGAGATCCTGCCTTCATACATGCTTCATAGGCATTAAAAGTCTCAGTACAAAGGATGTTATTTCACTTTAAAAAGCCTTGCCAACTGGCAACCTGGTTGTTCACAGGGTATACAAGTTCCAAGCAGCCACCACTGGCATGGTATTTAAAAGACTCAGGGTCTGCTGCAGCAAGCACCCTCTCTTACTTCTCAGCAATTAGATGGAATGCAACTGTACTTTTTGTTAGATAGCAGGGGGAAAGATACCATTTCTGCTTTTCAGCAAGAGAAGGTAGAAAGTATCTAAAAATGTTTGTTCTGCCTTATATATTATACTTTAAAATGCTGCTTACAGATACACAGGAAATTTAATTATTATTGACTTCTAGAACCTGTAACATTCAGATCAATGCTGAAGAGCCCCAACTTCCCCCTCCCTGCAGAAGACCATATTTTTTAACAAATTGCTAAAAGTTGTTTTTTAAGTGTGGGACTCAACTGTTAAATGCTGTTATGACTGTTTATCTCAGTACTCACCTGAAAGTGCCTCTCTCCACATCCTGCCCACTTAGCCGGACATGGATCCCTTCTTTGAGAACAGAGCCAAAAGCCATGTATTCCGCTAAGGCCCAGTCAACAACCCTGTTCTTGGTCATTTCCGAGCGGGCTTTCAGAATCCGAGAGAGTCCTACATCAGAATAAAGACCAGAAACTAATGGATCTATTTCAGAGAAATTCTGTGTTCACATTACATTCACCATTCTCCTTCCTCACTGGCTAAGCTAAGCACAGATACCAAATCAGGTCTACAAATTGTTTTTCTAGAACTGGACTGCTGGCAAATCAAAACAACTTGCTTCCCGAGCAAACAGTTGTGTAATGTTCATACCTAGTTTTTGAAGAAGAAAGTAAGGTTGACTGTGTCAGAAACTACTGAGGACAACTAAAAAGACCCATGGTGAAATTCTTCTTCCTCAAGATTTATTTTCACATCTCTAACATCAAGTACTGTTTTATAAGAGACTGAAAATATCAGCAATTGGGTTTCTAATTTTTTTCTTCCTTCCTTTTCTCATTTTTTCTTGGCATTTGTCTTATTGGACTTCTGGAGATGTTACACAGTGAAACAGGCTGGACTGATCAATACTATGAATATCATATAAATAGAAAAACTGTAGCAGCTGCCAACGGATTTTCAGTTGGTAACCAATAGCTGATTTTTTCAGTGAAGATTTCATGAACTTGTCAGCCAAAACACAAATTACAACACTGTAACTTTCGAAGGGAACAAAACTTCACAGCTGCACACAGGTGCTTCCAGCCTTGAAGCCAGGAGTCTCCTGCATTCACTGTCACTTGACACCATCTTACTTTCACATCTGCAGTGATGATTTTGGTAAGATGTCCCATATGTTATTTTCCCATATTTCCCTTTACTTACTTTCCACAATTTTACAGAAAACCACCCCAATTTCTTTCCACATAAAACTGTCATTGAAATTGCCACATTTTAATTAAAGAAAAAAGTATTGAAAATTTTCCCTTCAGAATGGACTAAACATTTGATAAAACAAAATAATCTTCCCATTGTTTGTTGCAAGACTATATGATATTAAGCTGTTTCATTCTCATGAAAGGACACAGTACTTTAAATTTCTATTTCTCTCCCCTTCTATTTCTCCACAAATTCTCTCTCATGGCCTTTTAAACTGCATAAAAGAATCTAACATACCATAATTGTTTTGAACCATAAGTCTACCTTATATACTGGCAAGTGTTCCCTAGTGTCAATGCTTCATCAACTTATTAACGAGAGACCAATTTGCCTTTTTAATTAGAATGTCTAATACTAAATTTTATTGGGTGACTATAATTTTTAATTTAACAGTGTCACAACAAAGTGCACAAATGTGTAGAAGAGTTTTAAATTTATCCATTAATTGTATCTGCTCAACAAGCCTGCAGCTGGTAACTGGGAATGCCCTACCATCATTACTTGTGTTTCATTTCCCAAAGGAACACAAACACAGAATGAAGACAAACTTTATTCCTTTATGGATGACTCTGAGAGGATTAGCTAGAGATTTTAAAGAGAAAAAAGCTCTTTATTCCTTTAGTACATACCCTACAAGTGAACAAAAGAAAAAAGATCCCTAAACAAAGGGTCTCCACATTTCCCCACGGAATGAGCAGGTTATTGCTCCTAACAGTTGCTAGATTTCATCCTGACCAGGAAGTAAAACTATCTCAGAACTCTGACACAGTGTTGGGGCTCGCCAGTGAGACAGGCACTCACTGTAACAGATGCCAAAGTGAGAACTGAATCTTTTCAGAACAAAACCTAAGACTTTTTGGAAAAAAATCCAAGGACTTGAAGTTAGTAACTCCTTTCATTCTTCAGGTTGCAAAGAGATTTTTACCTCCCTCAGAGAAAAATCTGTTTTAATTAGGTATGGAACAAAAGTGATGTGATACTGAAGGAATATTATGCTGGAACAAGTAGCAGGAACTTAAATGTCACATTCTCCTCACCAATAGAGTGGAATAGTCAAAGCAAAAAAAGTCACAGGCATTTTCTTCTTTGAGAAAAGGCCCAAGAATAATTTCTGTGCAGAAATACAGAAATGGAGCAAGACACGAAGCCAGGAGGAGACACAAAGCCTTCAGCTGACCTGAGTGTATTTTGAAGTCTTCAACTGGCACTGAACTAGCGACGTTGCCAATGTGAGTCAGCAGCTCTTCCGAAATGCCCGTCGGAGGGCAAGACATGCTCTTGGGTTCTCCATCCACGTTAAAGAAGCCTGGAAGGAAAAGATTTGGTGAGATGTTCAAAGGACCGTTTAGGAGATATGTATATTATCTACAATTTATTTAACAACTCAAGTGACATTCTGAGCAGCAGACTAAGCCTAGTTCTTCCCCTTTTGCTGGGAAGCAAAAATTTTGATTATCTGCATGACAACAGAAGCTGATCTTATAGGCACACAATGATCTATTTTGTTTCTGCTTTCACTCCCTGTGAAGTCCAACTATGTGGGCAGAGGCAGCCAATAAAAGGCATATGGCACCTCAATCCCTCAAATAAAAAGAAAGAAATAAATTAATGACATGAGACATACTCCTTCTTCCTGGCAGCACAGACAGTTAACAGTACAGGAAAACCACTTCTCTGCTAAACTGGAAAAATGGCTTTTTCAAAGTCACACCTTACTTTGCACGTTTTTTAACAAAAGTACTTATTTCAAGTTGATCTGGCAGAATGCTGTATTTACTATTAACAGGGGCAAATCAAAGGTCACATATTCCATTTTAAAGTAACACCGTCTGATAAAATCTATTTCAATCCTAGATTTTGGACTCAAAATAAAAGCACACTTGGATAACACTAGGAGAAGTGAAAGGACACTCCTTACCAGGCCAAGGTGAATCAAGCCAGTGCTTGATATGAAGGATCTTATTATCCTTAGATCTAGTATATGCTTCTTCACATATCCTATCATACTTTGCAATTTCTTCCTGTAGAACAAGGAGTTTTTTAAAATGGATAAACATAACACCCTCATATCTTACAGATGACACCTCTCATTCAGCAGGATATTTAATTCCATGAGAAAATTTAGTTACAATAATGCAAATAAATAGAATTAATTTTATCTACGATCCAACTGCCTTCTAGGAACATGCTTACACACATTACTCTACATAAATCATTTAGTTCATTGGACAGGTGTTACAGAGGAGTGTACCAAGAGCTGAAGCTGCAAGCATTGCTCTAGAATGAGACAGAAGTGAAATACCAAATATAATTTACAGTCATACTTCTAAGATCAAAACCATCCAGCTCTCATACTCCTGGCTACAAAAGCCACTAAAATTTGGAAAAGAAATTTCAAAAAAATTAGTCTGTCTGGGAGAGTCTAGCAAAGAATCTGCTGGCCACGCCTCGCAATGGCAACAGATAGATTGCCATATTCTGTAGAGGCAGAATGCCTCTGCAATACCTGTGTTTCATTCTAGAGCCACACTCAAGTTACTGAGCTAGCTAATCTTGAAAGGAATTGACAGCAATGTTGAGGTCCATCTGTACAGCCAAATATCCATACAGGATCCTAGATCTAGTGCCTCTACAGGCACACTCGTACAATAAATAATTAAGGAAAGCTACTTCTGCATGAGGTATGATCATTTTTACAGACAACAGAATGCGCCTACACAAACTGCTTTTTTCTTGATCTGCAATATCATGTCACTACACCTTCTCAGAAGGTCCTTTGTTTCATCTGCACTCTAAACACCCATTCTCAAAAACATTAAAGTGAAGACCTAACCCAGTTTAATACAGACACCAGGCTCTACACCTCATCTTTCTGGAATACTTCAAGTGATCTCTGAACTTGGTTGAATTCTTTCAAGAAAATAAAAAAGTTAAATTGGTTCTATTGCATCACTGCTGGACACAAGCCTGCCAACATTATCAATATGAAGCTATCAACAGGAGTGTTCAAATACTGTCTTGTTGCTGAATCAAGGTTCTCGAGATGAAGAACAGCTGAAAAATGCCTCTACTTTCCAATGTTCTCATTTAATCACCTTTTCCCTCAGAACTGAAGCAATTTTTTATGTGCAATATATATTAATTACTTCAGAGCACTTCCAGTCCTTTTGTTACAACAATAGTATTTTACATGAAAATCCAAGCCAAATTGAAACAAAAATTGTCAAAGGGTGAAGACTTATCACAGTAAGGAAGTTCCAAGCAGGCAGCATACAGTGACAGTTGTCTCTTTCTCCTTACAACTCCTTAGGTTCCTTTAACTCTGCTGGCATGTACCTCAAACTCCTGCAGTGTCACTGTCCCATCTGCAATCAGTTTGTCAGCGTATTTCTTCAGCACTGGCACCTGCTTATGGATCTGCTTGTACATCAGAGGCTGGGTGAACATGGGCTCATCCATTTCATTGTGCCCTCTCCTACGGTAACAGACCTACAAAGGGAAACATTGTTGATAAGGAAAAATGTAAAATGGAGTATTTCCATTTCAAAATTTTACAGAGATTTTAAGAGGTTTATTGTATAAAAAACATTTATGGCTTCTTGTGGGTCTGTTGCTTGGTTTTTTAAAATGAAGAAACTAAACACCTTTAAAATCAAATACATTTTCTTGACTGGACCTTCTAAGCCACTAAAAAATAAGAGTAGCACATAATGCACAGAATGAAAAATTAAGAAAACCAAGACTTACCAAGTCAACGACTACGTCCTTATTGAAAGTGTTTCGCCACTCTGCAGCTACGCTGCACACGTACATCACTGCTTCAGGGTCATCAGCATTCACATGGAAAATGGGAGCATTGACCACACGAGCAACATCAGTGGGATATGGGGATGAACGGGCCATACGGGGGTCTGTGGTGAAGCCAATCTAAAAATTCCAGAAACTTCTATTAAAATAATTTGGGGACCTCCCTCTACTCTGTTTTGAACAACGTTTGCATTTAATAGCCATTCACACAGCAACAGCATCAGCTTTTCATTTTGGCTAGCTAGCTTCTTTTTGCTTCCTTAAAAACCAAAGCAAGCCTAATGCAATTAAGTATTACAAATTGAATGGAATACATGTACGTGATAAAATATTATCCACTCAAGAGTTGCTACATACTAGGATCACTTTCAGAAACATCCCAACCATTCTAATAACCAGAGGGGACAAGTAACCCAGTTAATAACAAACAGTAAAAAGAGATAGATGAGGAAATATTCAGCAGAGAAGTTGACTGGAAAAGGCTCTACTTGTTACCTGGTTGTTGACCACAACGTGAATAGTGCCATTTGTGGTGTAGGATGGGAGGTCACTAAGATGAAATGTCTCATAAACCACTCCTTGTCCTGCAAAGGCAGCATCCCCATGTAATAATATGGACATAACCTAAGATGGAGAATTATACACACATATCCACACATATGTTAGAAAAGAAAACTGCAATTTAAGCTTCTCAGCAGGGTTTCTTGGCTCCATAATTCTGTAGTGCTTATAAAATAAAACAGTAATTTTTTAATAAACCATAAATTTCTCAGCTTTCTGCTGTCTTTGCTCAGTTTGCAAATAAAATAAAGCTTTAAGCCTACTTCCTGAACTTACCTTTGAGGTATCATGTCAGAAACCTTACCTAGTTCAATAGGTGATATACCCCTTCTGTGAAGGGGGAAAAGAGGAAGATTCTGTGATATGAAACTACTGGCAAACTATTTTTATTTGAAATATCATGAAAAACTACCACTAAAAGTTATTATATTAAACAATCTTTACCTTTTTCCCTGCCGTATCCCCTCGATAAAACTGCTCAGCTTTTGTTTTCCCTTGCACAACAGGATCAACTGCTTCCAAGTGAGAAGGGTTAGCCATCAGGGACAGAGTGATTTTCTTGTTTGTTACTCGGTTGATCCTCTCATGGTACATTCCCAGATGATATTTTACATCCCCGGATCCCTAATGTGAAAGATGTAATCACGATTCAGGAATGTCATTCAGACCTGCTCCATCTGATTCACTAGGCCTACAATTTGGGCTTCAGCCTGAAAAATGCATCTGGTTACCTGACCATCAGTGAGCACTGTGGGTTTGACACCATAATTTCAAACTGGGATGCTATTCCTATTCTATTATCTTACTGTTGTCATCAAATGTTAGATAAATACTTACAGCATATAAATACTCTGTTCATTTATATAAAACGAAGAGATTATGAACTCTGTCAAATGGAACTTACTTATCTCCAGTCACTCCTGAGAGACCTTCCACATGTTAGAAGTATAACACAATTTTTAAATTTGTTGAGAAATTTCACCCAATCAATGTTCCTCAAACCAGAAAAGAAGGCAATGCAGCTGATAATGCTGTTTTCATAGTAACCGTGACCAAAGCAACTCCTGAATGTTGACCTCTCTATACAGATCTATTGAAAAAGCATCTTACCTCATCAGCTGCTTCAAGTTTGGGATCAAACTGACAGAAGATCTGCTCCAGCTCTTTTCGGATTACATTAGCCAATACATTCAGCCGACCTCTAAGAAAATTCCAAACACGGTTATGTCTCAAAAATAGTACTAACAGAGTCAACAGTATAAAACTTACAAAATCTGCAAACCACCCTGTCAGAAATTTGCAAATGTTCTCTTCAAACTTTTGAGCCCGAAACTCTTGATTCAACCCTTTTTCCCATTACAAAGTTCCTCCAACGTATTCCCTCAGACATTTTAGAACACCTGGTTATCCAAGTGAATTTTGTAGCTATCTAGCAATCTTTATATAAAATCGCATTAAAAATTAGTTAAGGCAGACTGCAAAAGTAAGTTCAAAACTACCCCCACCAAACTTTCCCAGTTCTAGACTCTATACAACGGCAGAGATACCATGGCTGCTGCCACATTTGCTTGCAGCTTCAAAGTACACTGAGGAGAGTTTCTCTACCATTGACCTGTGAAGCTGTAGCATCTTACTGACAGGCATTTGTTACAGTTCTGTGCTCCTATTACTTGCTATGACTGACTCTTGCTACCTCAGCTTCTCTAATATCAACTTTGTAAGTAAAATTCTGGAACACAAAACTTGTCTTAACACAATAAACCCATTTGTTGGGGTACTTCCATTGGCATTACCTATGAGGCATTCCCATTATAACATATTCAATTCCCATTTCACTGGATTTATCAATGATGGTCTTAAGTGCAGGAATCATTACTTCACATCCTTCCAAACCAAATCTCTTTTCAGAAGACCACTTGCGAGCAAGGAAGTCTTCAAATCTTTGCCAAAAAGAAACACAAAAAACCAAGAGAAATTATTTGTACTAAGGTAATGTAGCAAATACTTATTGTCTACCATCTTATAGCAAACAAAACTACATTAAACTGTTTTAAAACATTCGTGAATACAAGTTTTTAGGCCTCTGGAATTAAGTCACACATGGGGAGGGAAACACAGGAGAGAATTCAGTCTTCTTTCTCCCCCATCGGAAAGGTATTTACTGGGACTTTGAAACAATTAAGAGTCCCCGCCCCAGACAAAATTCACTTCCTAAGTTAAACTCTGTTCTCATGTACACAAACATTGACCACTGGAGAGGCAGAGTCACAGCAAAGAAGTCTCTTATATGAATAGAAGAAAATATAACAGAGAACCTGTATTTTCTAATACTTGTAAAAAAACCAGAGTAGAAAGCACACCTATTCCATAGGTCTCATTCCACGGCAAGGCTCCTCAGACTGTGTGATGTAACAGTTGGGAATGGGCCAAGAACCAGGCCACTGGTATCTCTGCCTCAGCTTCAGCAGCAGAATGATGTCAATCCCTGACAGCTCTAAGCTCTTTCATTCTTTAATGCATTTGAGCCAGAGGCAATGTGAGTGGTTAAAAAGTACCTTTTAACAAACACCGAAAGGATTATACATTATAAAGCTTGGAGATACAAAAGGCAAAGAAAATACATCTTCATGATCAACTGTATTAATTACATCATCTGTGCAGTGCCTCGACTCATAACACTGCCATAATCCATTAATACTCAGCTTACTCCTCACTTAGAATGCTGACATTTACCTCTTCAGACTGAAGTCCTAAAAGCCATTATATGAATTGTTGCCAAAAGTCTCTCCTAGCTCACCCATCAATACCTTACAATCCAGCCATCTATGCAACAAGCCAGACCCTCAGCTGAGCTATTCTGCCAGAATTCCTCAGGGGAGTCTGTGGGGCTATGCCAGTTTTTATATAAAGGGAAAGTGGTGTCCCATGTGCACAGCAGGTCCCATAGGGTGAATGAAATCAATGCCAATTTCCTCCTCTTTGCAGCAGAAAGTTAAACCAGTACTGGACAAGCAGCAAGTTCATTCCTTGAGGCGAACTGCCACTAAGTGTGCAGAGCTACAGTGTTGCACAGTCCCACCTCGCCAGTCCCCCACATGCCACTGTGAGTCACACAGGCTCAGCGCCTGTCACTGCACGCATTCAGTATCCAGCGAGGAATTCATCTGATGAAAGCTGGTTGCTCTCAGAAGCGATAACCTGGAAATGCTTGATCCTGCCCAGATCAGGCTCCACATCAGGGCCTAACATGTTTACTAACGTATTACAAAGTAGCTCAAAAATATACAATGAGTATTTCACATAAAGAGGAGTTCAAAATTACCCTTTGTTCAATAACCTCTCAGTGAAAACCACAAGGGATGAGAAATCCAACTTTAAAATTCAGTTTCAAGTACCTGAAATCTGTACTTGGACTGAACAGTTTTGAAAACTGTGTTCCTGAGCAAAACAATGAAAACCTGCTTTACAAAGCCACAAATCTCAAGAGGACAACCAGCCTTCCACAAAATCAGACTCTTTTCCTAAGTCATTTTCAAACAATAAAATAAAAAGCACTCTAAAGATAGCTGGACAGAAATTTTTGTAAAACTTTTTTCTTCCCTTTTCAGCAGACAATTAATTTGGCAAAAGATGAACATTAGGCTCTCTCATGCTACTAGAAACCCCAGATCTTTCCACAGCTTAGGCAGGAATAAAAGCACGAATGCTTGTCTTAGGATAAATTAAGATGTTAAACAAACTTACTCAAATGTAATATTCACTTGACCATTAAGTGACATTTTTGTTTCTGTTTAAATGAAACTTTAATGAGACACTATAACACTGGCAAACAAAACACCTGGCAAAAATATCTTGTGCCACCTCCAATGAGCACTTCATTTTTAGGTCTTTGAACATAGAATCTTAACCAAAAAGCATGCCTTTATAAATCTCTGACTCTTGTGTTTAACAAAGGACATACACACCATTTCAGATTGTAGGGACTGAAATAAATCTCATGTCTGAAAAGCCTTGTTCCAGGGGTAAGAGGATAATTCAGTCTCTGGGATCACAGTAGTTCCACACAGATAGCCACAATGGGCGCAGTCAATAAGCTGTTTCCAAATGTGTTTTCTTATATTGCAGAGACTAAAACTGCTGCTGCCAGGTCATGCAACAGTACAGCACATCTTGGCACATCTCAAAATGAAAAGGGCTGAAACAGGACTTGAAATCACGCACCAACGTTGTTCTGACACTTCCTGTCTGAAACAGGCTACAGATTTTTAACACAAATGTATATTACTAGTCTGGTGAAACAACTTTTTCCCAGTTTACCACCTCAAGCCAATGAAAACATTGCCAGGCATGCCACTAAAGGTCTTTTAAGATAACAGAATACTAAGTCACAACACACATCCTGACAGCTTCCTCACAGCACACACCTTCCTTTGATATGGCAGCCAGGTTAACTACACCCACCTGTACTCCAGATTTCAGTGAGACTGTTCACCCCCACGTCAGCAGCTGCAGATCACAGAGCAGTGGCCCAGCCCCAGCCCAGCGTACCTCATTGAGCGCACCAGCCTTGCCAGCAAAGTCCTTTTTTCCTCGTTCGTGAACTTCATAACTCCCGGCGTCTCAAACTTCTGACGGATCCACTGGCACTGCTCCACATCATTGATGAACATGTACTCCAGGCCAATGTGTTGGCAGTAGGTATGCTAGCAAGTGAAAACACCAACAGAGAAGCTTTAGGAGCTACTGGGCCACAAAGAAACTAATACATTTTTTAAATTACGTTCTGTTACTCTCCTGAAAGCTACCTTGTCTTCCTCTTCCACAGCATCTTCCCCAAAGTAACTCTATAAGCAAATAAAATATTTTACTGAATCTAGTTTTGTACCAAAAAACTTTCTGTACAAAGTAACATTTCAAAATCTTAAAACTGGAAGATTCTCATTTGGTGGTACACTCAAAGTAGGCCAATAAACCAGCCTGGCATATTTCACCTCACTCAGTGCTGTTCTTACAGGCATAGTACACTCTTCTTCAGATGCACCAGCAAAGATTTCAAGTAATTTATCAAAATTTGTGTCTTCTATGACATCTTATTTAAATGTCAACTTAAATCAAGCACTAAAGACAGTGAGAAGACAGCTATGAAGTCTAATGCAAATTATCTGATAACTGTCAAGTTTCAGAAACCTGGAAATGTGAAAAAGAACCCAAGCAGCTGAGAGCAGAGAAAGGACAGGAAGAAATGCAAGGACACAACAGAAATTTTATCTCCTTGTTAATTTTTTTAGTTTTCTTTTTCTTAAAAGAGTGTTTCATTAGGAAAAATATGTCCACAATACAAGTCAAGAGAAGCAAGACCTACTGTGAGTTTGAGACAAAACTACTCTCAGCATAGTGTGCGCTCTCCACTGCCTTTAAGAAAGCATTGAACATTAACCCCAATTGAAAAAAAAATAAAAAATAAAAACTAAAGCTCTAGAGTGAAGAGGAAAGCGGAGAGTTCTCTCTCCTTAACACAAATCAGTACCTTAAGGCTTTTAGACTTTGCTATTGATTTTGTCCTTTTATTTGCACATCACAGTTTTAAGGATTATCTCTTGAAAATTGCTACACAGATAAGCTAGAAGCACAAAAAAAAAAAAAAAAACCAAAAAAAAAATAGAGTTCAAATGCACACA
>VZTI01006027.1:110356-129059 GCA_013397865.1 Struthidea cinerea
AAAGAAATATAGAGCTCAAATGCACAACAGAGATAATGTGGTTTAACAATTTACCATGCCTCAGCTAAGCCAACATAAAAGTCAAACAACTGGGAATATCCAACAATGACTCACTCCGCAGTCTATAAATTCATTACCATTCCTGCTTGCTGCTTTGCTATTTGGAGTTCGCCTCTAATGATATTTATTCCTTCAAATTAGTTTTTCTTTGAATTATTTTAGCTTTGATAACTTCCTATGGCATAAACCATGTCACCTGTCAGATAATGAAACTCTAGAAAAAAGACTGGGGATGGAAAACAAGGACCGTCACTGTCTACAAGCTACAGCTGAGCTTGAATTTGGTACCCAGCCTTCATATTTTTCCTCAAGTAAAGGTCTCACTTGAGCTGGGAATCTGAAAGCAACCCCTGAACATTCTGAGGACTGTGTGCACAGGTGTTTTATCTGTGGTACAACACTTAATTTCTAAAAGCTTTCCTCCTTTTAGACAATATCAGTTCTTTCCAGAACAAGGGCTGGCATTAGTATTCTACCACATTCATCTCTGTTATACTTATCCTTAATCTATGCATTTCCAGTATCCAGCTAATTGCACCAACCGTGCTGCTACCTCTAGAAATAGTAAAAAGGTTATTTTTAATGTTGTTGGAATCCTTTACATGCTCTATAAATAACTGGCAAATGATAAGGAGGTTTTGTGAATGACACCCGGATGAAGTTCACTTTGCTCTGAATGAAAACAATCACAAATGAAAAAATGTCTCACTGACCTCCAGGCGTTTGATGATCTCTCGTAAAGAAAGACTGTTCTCGTTTCCTCCTATGAAGGTGGTTGTTGGCAGCTGAAAGACTTTGTCCAAATCTGATTCATGCAAACCATAAAACCCTACAACAGGTACATTATTGATTTGTAAAGTAGAACAGGAGACGAAAAGGAAACCAGCATTGTTTTTCAAACCATGGCAATCACATTTAATAAAGCAGTATTAAGAAAGAAGGTCCCAGATTAAAAATTGAAAGTGTGAATATTTTGAAGGTATCCATTAGTAAAATGGACTTCAATCTAGATTTTAAAGTGAATATTTTAATTAAATAGTCATTGTTTGATTCTTTCTTAAATGCTTAGATGAAACAACTGAAATTAGAATCATCCAAGCCTTTCTTATATTTTAGCACATTAAGACATATGTCATCAATTTTCCACACCACTTCTAAAACAACCTATTCTATCACAAGCAACAAACACAAAAAGAACTCCTTCTCACAGACAGAACCAGGTGGTTGGAAGGATATTACATTAATAGAAAGAGAAAATGCACAACAGGTTCAATAAAATGCTGTACAAGCACTCTGGAGAACTTTCAAGGCATTTCTATTTACCCTCTCCTTTTAGGGAAATTAGTTTGAAATAGCCTGTACAGCTTTAGTTCCCAGGCAGTGACCCCTGATAAAACACACAGATTTCCACACCCCCACCATCTAAAACTTGTTTAGCCACATTGACCCATCTTGATTTGGACACACCTAAACTTGTTCTGGCTGAGAATATTATTTAAAAAAATATTTAACCTAACTATTATGCAGTTTCAAAAGCCAAAATACACAACAGACAAGACTGAAAGACTGGTATCAATGCAAGTTAAAGGCCTTGTATGATACAAGTGTAACCTAGACCTGTTAAATGAAGGAAGGGAAAACAGTTTCTTATAGTTGTAAGAAGCAAATGTACAACACTTATAATACACATTACACACAGTTGTTATAGAACCTTATATATACATTAAAACTATATATGTGCCTACACATGTAAAAATATTTGAAAAATTAAAAATAGCTTCACTATTTTTAATTTTGAACTCTTTATCTTGTTTCCAGATAAGCTGCAGACATCCACTTTAATGCTGATGCAACAGCATGCATGTAACTCTTAAATCAATAAAGTGCTTAAATGTTAAGTGATTTTTCTGAAGATAAAAGCGAAGCTGCAATTTAAAGATGAAATAATAACTGCACCGAAGAGTTGAAGTCAGGCCATGGGACTGCACTGCCACCACGTCTACTATACAGCATTGTCAGTAAGTAACATATTTTGTGTTTTAAAAATAATGTATTTTAAAATGTTAATTTTCGTTTCAATAAAAATTGTAATACTATATTAAAATTTCAAACCTGGAGTGGCCAAAAAAAAGCATAGGTACCACTACTTCTCCTTTTTGGTATTGTACCAGATTTCTTCCCAGCAGGAGGGGAGAGTGACACAGGGAATGACAGGGCCTTAGTGTCATTTGAAACAAAGCAGTGCATTTATTTCTTTGCTTTTGCTGACTTTACCTCAGACTTCAAAGGCTCTTGATGTCCTCTCATGCATAAACCAGAACACATACAGGAGTGATCTGGGCACACACAGAACATCTGTGCTTTGTGCCACAGCACCACATATTTACTGAAGCATCACCTCGTGTTTAAAGGGATACAACCTTATTGAAATCCCAAAAGCAATTCTACAGTGTGACTCATGTAGGAGGTACATCTCTAACTACCTGCATTTATAGAGGCAACTCTCAGAAGAAATTTCCTACCACAATGTTTCTCAAAAAGAAACCAGAAGATGGGACAAAGAAAATGCACAGAAAAATCAAACATTAAGATACTTTCTGTCTTGCCAAAGACCTTTTGTAAGTTTCCTGCCTGGAACATTCAAGAATAGGCATTTGAGATCCTCCTCTATTTTTGCTGTGCCAAGACTGGGTTATAAATTTTGTTTTCCCTCACAAACCGAAATCTCCAGGGTTACACTCTCAAACACATCCCCCCATCTCATTCAGACATCTGGCATGTTTTTCCTGTGGGCATGAGGGCTTCAGTAGATGCCTTCTGACCAGTCACAACACCCTGTACTAAACTATCTGTAGAGTTTAAAGGAACGTGTACTGACGTGCTAGCAATCACCCATGCTCCAAACTAATTAATTATATTTGCTCAGTAAATGTCTCATGTATTTTCTAGTAGGTACTTTTCTTTAATTAAAGCTGACAAACTTCAGAGAGAGGACCCAATTTGTGTAAGCATCTCTCTATTTAGTCTTAAGCATTCACTTCCTTTATATGATCAGAACTTTTTCTTTCCCTACACCAGAAATAGAAAACAGAGCAGCAAAGAGGCAGTAGATATGCTTACAGTAAAATTAAGCAGAATGTGTTTTATTTACTTCCTGCACTATGTTTTATGTCTGATTGAAAAAGCTTCCCTACACATCAAAGAAAAATTGATTCAGTGTCTTCATCAAGTAGAAAACCACATTTTAAACAAACCAGGTAGATTGAAGAGCAGAGAAAAATCAATCAGGTGTTTTTTTATTCAGGTAGAGAGAGGCAAAGAAATTGATCAGTGGAATTTCTCAGACACAAGCCCTTCCAACAATGAGAACAACCCTCGCAAAAGCAGACCCTAGTGCACTACACTCTTACAGCAGTAAAGTGAAGTTTATAATAGAAGATATAATCACCATTGGATTATATCCACAGGTAAAGAATGCTACGCTTTTCATGTTTTCTTCTGATAACTTCAAACAGACTTCTTCAAGATATACAGAAGGAATAAGTATCAGACATTAGAATCCAAATTTGGTATGAAATTTACCCTAAGTTCCTCTGTCCAGTGCTTTCTTTATTGCTTAGTTTCCCTATTGACTAGCCTGGTCAGACGTCCCTGGTTCAAACAAGTATGAACTGTAATGCTATAAGAGTAATTTAGATTATCAGAATCTTGGCCAAATGTATTGATTAGTATTAATTTCTGTTGTGGTTTAAAAAGAAAGCATTTAGGGGGTCTATAGAGTGTTTAAAATCATCATTGATCAGATGATGAATTCACAGGAACCTCACCTGTGATCTCAGAGTAGAAATTCCATTGTCCTGAAATTTTAGGCTCCTTACAGATGCTCAAAAGTACTATGTCATGACACCAGCACGCAGAAAAGATAGAAATTTCCCTGAAATATAGCAACCCTGCCCATAGAGGGGAGTTGGAACTAGGTGATCTTTAAGGTCTCTTCCAACCCAAGCCTTTCCTGAAGGAATCTGTGAAATGTCCTATTAAATCACCTCAGCCCAATGATACACAAATCAGCATTGCAAATAAGAAAGCACACAGCTTACACACCAAGTTTATCAATTGTGGTAATAAGGTCAGATGGAATAAATGAATCCAAATCTGCATCCAGAATTCCAAGGGGATCCAGCTGAGCCACATGATGGCCACGGATCTGAAAAAGGAGGAAAGTAAGAGCAAAATGAAATCACACTACCAAAAGTCAGACAAATGGAAAAAGTCAGTGACATCTCTCCATAGGATATATATCAGCCATTAAGTTGAACAAGCAAACACCACTAATGTGATGACAGGGTTACATATTCCCAAGTTTTCCCATAAGAACAAAAAATAAGCATTACATCACTGAATACGTATATACCTCTATCAAAAAACAGACATTACAACATAATCTTTATTATGTCTGACACACAATATAACTGGGATTACACTGAAGAAGGCTACTATAGAGTACATTTTCAGTCTCTGGGTAAAATTAAGAAATTATGATGAGCCTACAGAATTTACCCTCTGCCAATTCAGTCATTTTGTATTTTTGCCTGAATCCTCCTTTCTGCACCTGCAGTATATTAAAATACAGCATTGCTAACTTAAAAAAGATTGGTGCTGAAGTAGTTTATGTTGGCAATGAAGACATCACTCTTCCTAAGCTCTGCTCCACATCAGATAGCATCTGACAGCATCTATTTCCATTCATGAAATTTCAGAAATTTGATCTATGACCGAATTGATATTCAAGACACTGAAGAGAGCAAACTGAGTGGGAAATTTAGTCAGCTTTCAATGATCAGTGTGACTGGTGTTAATGCATGCCACAAGTTGCTATAAACTAGTGCATTATCATATAACATTGCTACAGAAGAAATAATTGATCCAATAGAGCCACAAATATAAAATGATTTTTAATATGCCTCTCATGTGTGATTTTCATACAGCAAATTAACTCATTAAAAGCTTTGTATAGATGAATATATTAATAATTTCTCCTTATAATTTTTCTTTTTAATAACAAATTTGCATCCCTTGGGTAGAATTTCATTCACACTACTAGTATCCTAATTGTCCCTGAAAAAACCTTGAAATTATAAAGTGCAGTATTAACAGTGAAGTGCATCACACAGTAATAGAATACGATTAGAGTGTGGTTCATCAAGAAGGGACCTGTAAAAACACTGTTCAATTTTTCTATATTTGTATATTATAACAAAATGGTTTCCAGTCATAAGAAACCAGAAACACATCATCTTTTTTGGAACTATCAGCCCTGTAAACTCAGCCTGTTTTCTGTGATTCTTTGCATCTCATGAATCACCAGTAATGAAACTCTGACAGGCCAAATGATGCCCACAGCAACATCTGTGCCATCTGACTGTTTACAGCAGCACTAAGTTTATCTGACTGGAACAAAGCAAACAATTCTGTCTCAAACATAATCAACAGGAAAGAATTCACCTCCCTAAGTTACATCTGCTCTTTACTATTAATAGGAAGAGGAAGAAGATCAGCAAGAATGCCAAAACCCAGAACAGCAGATCAGTCAATGCTGTGCCATATTATTCCAGGAGCAGTTTGATCTTTAATTAAAAGACAGTATTTTCCTCAA
Organism: Struthidea cinerea; assembly: GCA_013397865.1. Classification (NCBI taxonomy): domain Eukaryota; kingdom Metazoa; phylum Chordata; class Aves; order Passeriformes; family Corcoracidae; genus Struthidea; species Struthidea cinerea. Next base: position 116,073 of record VZTI01006027.1, read on the forward strand.
TACCAAGCTATTTTTTAATAAATTCTACTACTTTCACTGAATACAGAAAACAGTAACATCTGCAAAAGTCAGAGATCAACCTTGTGAAAATACATACATAAAAGTTTTCATCAATTTCCATAACTTTGATTAAATGCAAATACAGACTGCCAGAAACTAGACCTTGATTTCTCTGGCCTCGCTTTTGTTAAGCACACAGATCTCACTGAAAATCCTTCTTTCAGCGTGCCCAGTGCTCTCTCTTAGAACAAGCAATAGATTAACTGCCTTCTCAGAAGACCAGCTCAACAGACCACAAAGCAGTTTACCACAAAAGCCATAAAACACTGACAGGTTTGAGAAATGAAAATTCTGTATCCTTCTCCATTTCATTTCATTATCAGGCAAAGGAAGGTCACAAATTATCATAGCCCTTCAACACTGAATTTAGAGGGTACTAAATATCTTTTAAAAAGCAGACAGTTGCCTTAGGCAATCCTCTGTGACTGTTTGTTGCAGACACATGGGTGCCTGCCATTTATACAGACATTTCTGTTCCATCACTTGACAAATACAGGGAGCAAAATGGCAATCCCTGAACTATTTTCAAGTAAATTGTGTCAAAGCAGCCTAACATTCTCCAATTTTCTCTCAAAGTTCACCAAATTTTTACTGCAAAAGTGGTTATTTTTTACGTATCTATTTCTAAGCAAATTTCACATATTCTTTATATTCAGAAACATTTCTACTATTTTACAACAGCCCTCCAACTCAACGGTGACAATGAGATGTGTACAAAAAAAGGTCTTTTAAGAAGTTCCTCTTCTATTCCTCTCATGACACCAAACAGGATTTAAAATACTTAGGGCAGGGAGGAAAAGATCTGCTCAAATCAAACTGTAGGAAACTTCTTGGGAAGTATTTAAAAAATACTTGTGGAATATTTTGTTAAACACAGATCTAGTTTTACAGGTTGGTTATTGTGGGGTTTTTTTTACATCATTTTTAAGCCTTTTATTGAAATTAAGATACTAGATACAAGTCTAAACAAAAATATTTAAACTTGTTTTTCATTTGGAAAACATCTAACAAAACCCACTGTCCTATTTCCAAATTACTTCTTCCTTTAGAGAAAAAATAATGAAATTAGACTTAATTTCTTAGTTTAATAAAAGGGTTAAAAATCAGAGTGTGAAACAAAGTCAATTTTGATGAACAGCTCTCTAAAAGAAATCCATCAAAGCTAACCCAAACTCAGTACTGTCAGCCTCCCAAAATTCAGTTTCTGTTTAATTCATCATTTCTCCTCTCTCTTTTTACCTATAATCCTGCTCGAATCAGGAATCTCAAAATTCGCCTTAGATGTATGAGAAGGCAAGTACATTTTATCCTTTCTTAAAGAAAGACTGTAACATTTAGAACTGTAATACAAACATTCCCAGAGGTGAAGGCAGACTTTCACAAACCACTGTTTCCATAAAGTCCTGCCAGGCTAGGTCAGATGACCAACATCAGGTCTGTGGGTAATCTGAATTACGAGTTTGCTAAACCAGGGGATCACCCCAGTCTGAATGCAACACTTCCATGTTTAGACACTGTGCTGGAAAGTAAAAGCTGTCTAGTTCAAGGCATTCTGGATTAGAAGCAAGACAATAGTTAAGACCAGAAAACAAACGTGAACATAAAAAGGAAGAAGGTTGTTTGCAAAGGAGAGGCCTTCTTACACCCACCCCAGAGAACACTTACTTGGTATGCTCTTATCAATGACTGCACAGCAAGATGGTCTTCAACAACCTTTTCAGCTTTCCCCGGTGTCGGGGCCAGGCCGTGGCTCTGCAGAAATGATGCCTTTCCTTCCAGCTGAGCTGGTAGATGGGGATCATGTGCTCGGCCAGCGTTAGCACTCCGGAAAAACACATCCCAGGACTGGACACATGCACAGAGAAGAAAGAGAAAAATTTATTACCTCAAACGAAAGTCTAAACCAAAGCAGCTCTTTCAAGCTGCAAATGGAACCTCACTGCATTACAGTGTAAAACACCACTAACAGACAGCAAAAAAAAAAGAGCACCGATACGTCCCAATCTCGGTAGCAACTGGATGTTTTATTTACATAGAACACTTTTCCTCTCACTTCTTACACCGAGCTTGCTCAGCAGAAAACTCTCCAGCACACAGGACTGTAGAGCATCTTCATACATTATCCATTCACACACACATTCACACAGCTCTCACCCTGCGTGCTGTTTATTCAGGCAGCCAAGAATGGGTTTGATATTATGTTGCCGGTAAAGAGCTACCAAGTCTATAAAATAAAGAACCTTAATAAATTAAATGAATCCATTCCTTTAATGACACTTATAGAATTTATGGTACTTCAAGACACTCACTGATTACGCTAAATCAGAACCAGTCCTTAAGAGCTTTTCTTGAAGAAACTTTAAAAGCAATCAAAGGGTTTTTTGAGTGAGACTTTGGTTCTAAGATCCTTTCCTCACCATCTTAGGTTACCTTACTATGAAAGAAATGATGGGCCTGGTTTCAGGCGCAAGTCATAATTTTAGAAAAGTACTTATCTCAGAAACTGAATCACAACAAACAAAAGATCCTTTTTTATTTCCTTCTGTGCTTTTACACAAGCTACTTCACTCACAAATGCCCAAATCTTGTTTTCCTGAACTGTTTCCATTCTGATGAGGTGGTCACCGTGCCAGGTTACAATGGTTTTAGATATATGAATGCTAACAGAGAGCGGCAGAATGGGATAAAACATCTGAGACACTTAGACTCAACAAAGAAGGAAATCTGTGTAAAACACTTCTCTCAGTTGACTAATTTCAGAAAACAAAAAGTAAGCTATTCAAAAACTTTCATATTTTTGTGACTGGAATAGAAGAACTGCAAGAGATAAATTTCTGTGAGGCTGTGAATGCAGATTTCAATTACATTTCAAAGAACCAAGTGCCAGAAAAGAGAAATAGTCCAAAGCAACTCTTTTAAAAAGATTACTTAATATATGCATTACACAACTCACAAAGAATCAAAATAATTTAATACAAACATGGCATGACAGAAAAATATTTACAAAATCCTGTTTTCATTAACAAAAAGTCTTCATACTGAAATTTCTAAAAGCTTTAAGGTGTTCAGAAACACCATGAGAGGGGCAGCATAAAGGAGCTAAACATCACCCAACCTTCCAAGTTCAAGTTGTGGAAGTGGGGGGATTCATTGAACCTGTGGGTGGGAACCTCATCATTAGCTGAGGCCACTGCCCAAGAAACATTGCTTTAATGCACCCCTCTCACTTCTTTATTCATACAAAGCTGCATCAAAACAAATACAGTAAACTTATCACCCTGCTCTTACACAGGCTTATCTAAACATAGCCTGACTTTTATATGCCCTGACAAATTAAGGCAGACAGATCACGTGTGGTGGCCAGTTCCAGACACACTGATGGAGAATTCATTCCTCCTCCTTCTCTTATTTATGCCCATTTCCTATATTATTCTTACCTTGACATCTTGGCAGCCACACGGAGATTAGAAGCCTGAATTTACATCCTGTAAGTGGTCTACAAGAGCCTATTAGTGTGACTAATACAGTATTTCAGCTGGGATTCTCTCTATACACCTTCTTGCTCTGTGTTAAGAACAGTATTGTTATTCCATGCCTACACAGCACCCAGCCTGAGTGTCTGCAGACCCCAGACAGTGAAAAACAATCTTAATCCCTTTTTTAACTACTAAAGTTACTTAGACTGGAGAAATTATTTGGGCAATACACAGTTATAAATTGTCATTAAACATTAAATTGGGGAATTCCAAACACACATTTGGATCCATGACATCTCTCACATTCAAAGTTTTAATAAAGAATTTGCTTTGCTTAAGTTAAGGTTTCTTCCTTACTTTTTCCAATGCCATGATACACATACAATGATGATGATAATATAACTATGCCTTTGTTGGGTAAGACCTCGTCATTTAAATGTAAAAGTTATCACAGCACAGTCCCACAAACAACTGAATGTGTTTTTAGACAAGTGCTCTGCTGAGAGAGTTGTTAACAAAATCCAAACAGACTCACCCAACAAGTGATCTGTTTAAGGAGAATCAGTATAGGGCTGTTCCTTCATGCAAACTCACAAATATAAAGAAAATGTTTCCATCTGAAGATGCAGCCAGCTGAGATAGAATGGACCCACAGTATTTTTTCCTATCACATTTTTGAACTTATTGATTTGTTGGACAGGCTTGACATTTAATCAGAGGGGAGGGAAAATACATCATTTGGCTACAGAAAATTAGTTTTCACTAGATACACATCCATCAAACCCTTTACAAATTTCTGTAGTGTCTTTCAAGATTGATACTAGATTATAGTCTTCAAGTTCTGTGTATCAATGTCAGTCTTTGGCAACAGCATTTGCCATGTGACTGAACAGACAGAAGACCAGCTTGGTCTCACAGCAAACCTGCAACTTCTCAATTAAATTAGTAAAGTTCTTCAAGAAAATGGTAGAGGAGATTTATAAAACAAAAACACATGCACAAAAAAAAAATTACTATAGTGATAGATGATACATTTTTTATTCCTTCTGCCAGCAATTCTATATTGCAGTTAACCATTATTTTCTCAAGTAATATAACACAATTCAAGTGATTCAGTGGCAACATTTTACTGTCATGTAGTAAACAGTGCTGCAAATAGAATAACAAGTAACATATGCTTTATCTTGACGGTTTGAGGGTTTTTTTCTTAGTGCCATCACAATATTCATCAATTGCACTGAATACGGTAAAGCCTTAGAAGACACACCCTGAGCACCACTGTATCATTTCAAAAAAGAAAATTAATAAAATGAAGTCAAAGCAAAACAAACCCCCACGCTTTTCTCTAGTCCATAAGCCAACGAGGTGATTACACACTCACAGCAGAGCGGCTGCATACAGGATAACGTAGCAGGCATTATGTACTCCATAGCCAACCATGCAGTTTTGTAATTAATCTTGTGATAGTAATAACTGAGCCTTGTCAAGCTTCTCTCTTATGATCTATGGCCCTGACACCAAGCTTCAAGGAGAAATAATGATGCCTTTTTCAGAGACCACATCATTTTATTCTGATTGTTGTTTTGGCTACTCTGACGATAGGAAATTCAAAAGACAAGAAAAAGCAGGAAGTCATTAGAAATGGATTTGTACAAAGAATAAAAGCTCATATGTATTTTATATATATATATATATACACAGACATGCACATTCCTTGATACACAACCATGATATACATAGGAAGGAGAAATTCTGAAACACTGAATATACTCATTGGAATGTGACAGCCATATTTCATAGTTGTAAATAAGCGTACGTGGGAAGACATGTGCAGTCAAATCTTCTGAGAGGGAAAACAGTTCAGGAGCCCTGACTAATTGGAATTTCTAAGTACAAGTGAATAGAGTATGATTTTAAAGCCCAGGAAAAATCAAGCTTTTCCATCTAATCAATGAGGAGGCACAACCCCTCTGAAAAGGGGCTATCTAAGAAGAAGAAACATGAGGAGAAATAGGATATAAAAAGGAAAATGAGGAAAGAATGCAATGTCAAAAAGCTCAAGCTGGTTCTCTAAACCATACTGGACATACAAAATAAACATAAAACAACAAAATATGAGTGGCCTGCAAAGAACCAAATTATTAACAATACCATAATCAACACCACATGGTGTCTCTTGACATTATTTTCTAACACTTCCACTCCTTTCCATACCAGAATGACAAATGCACAACTTCACAGTCAAAATCACAGCATAAAATTTTCTGTATTTTTAAGAAAACAGGGCGATTTCAAACCTTAACATTTTAAACTTGTTTTATGAAAGCTCAAATTGAACAATTTCTGTCAACAAAAATCTTGGGAAGGTATTCGCAGCTTTCAGCCAATGAAATGAGATGGTTTTCAAGAAAGCAAAAATTAATTTTGTTAATGAAACAAAGTAAAATTAATTGGCATTCTTCTCTCCCCCCCACCCTGCCTTTTTCTTCATAGGCTGTGAGAAAACTAATAATTTAGGCAAGAATAGCTGTAATCCATTATTTCTATCCATCATATTCTTTTAAGCCTCATAAATCAGGGACACAGTGAATTTACTTCAGTTTGTTACTGTCGCAAGTTTATTAAACACAGTTAACCTAGAAAAGAATTTACATAATTTTGTAATCGTGCTGGTTTTGGCTGGGGTAGTTAATTTACTGCACAGTAGCTGGCTTGGATTTGGAAATGGGGTTGGCAATATAGAGACATTTTTGTTATTGCTGAGCAGAGCTTACACAGTGTCAAGGCCTTTCTGCTTCTTACCCCACCAGTGAGGAGGTTGGGGGTGCACAAGGAATTGGGAGGGACACAGACAGGACAGCTGACCCCAACTGAACAAAGAGATAGTCCAGACCACATCATGCTCAGCATGGGGAAAGAAGAAGGAAGGGGGAGTACATTTGGAGTGATGGAGTTTGTTTTCCCAAGTCATCATTACGTGTGATGGAGCCCTGCTGTCCTGGGGATGGCTGAACACCTGCCTGCTCATGGGAATTGGTGAATGAATTCCTTGTTTTGTTTTGCTTGTTCATGCAGCTTTTGCTTTCCCTTTTAAACTACCTTTATCTCCAGCCACAAGTTTTCTCACTTCCACCCTTCTGATTCTGTCCACCATTCACACGTGCGAGTGAGAGAGAGCGCACAAGTGGCTGCGTGGTTGCCAGATGGCGTTAAACCACGACAAAAATGCATCTTGAATCTCCTGGGATCCACTCCCTAGGCCACACCCTACATTCCTCTGTCAACCCACTTATGCTGTTCAACACACAACCTGCATCACCCCATCAGGATCCAGGATCAGACTGAGCCTGAACTCCCAGATGAATTGGATGGCCTTTCGGCAGGATTTTTAGCATTTCCGCCCACCCCGAGCAGCAATCCATAAAGCCCACGTATGCACTTCCCAGCCGCCGTGGTTCAGCACCCTGGCCAGCTCCGGGCGGCGGGGAGCCCCGCGCTCCAGCGCTGCCGCCCCGCTCCCGGCTGGGGCGGGCTCTGCACTCCCCTGCCCGCACCGAGGGGAACTGCCCACCCACAGAGGTGCTTGCAGGGCTTCCCAGCAGCAAAATGCGCTCCACTGCAAAGGGGCTGAACCAGGAATTTCATTCATCTAAAAGCAAAGAAGTTCGCCAGAAGCCAATGTAATGTAAATACAATAAAAGACGTAACCTTGATGCCACTACGCACGCTCCTTATGCATGCGTTCACCCCTTCAGTGTCCCCAGTACAACAGGGTTGCTATCGATCTCCAGCCTTGACACATCATGAGGGCTTTGCAGAAATGAATGCAGTGCACTCACACAATGTGCCACCCCACACTACACTGGTGGAGCTCAGCTGGGAGCTACAGGACGAGGGCTCAAAGTCAGATGAGACAGAGCCACTCCTGGAGAAGGTTTCTCCATCCCAAGTTCAGGTGTAACATAAAAGACCTAGGATCTATCTGCTATGTGAACAGTCAGTCTTCAGAGCTGTCACTGCACATGTCAACTTTCAACAAGACTAAGTTCATACACAACATCCAAAAAAAACACAGCTGCAAAAGCACCCTTTTTGGTTTCCTTTTTTGTTTCTCCCCTCAGCACGCATCACTTCCTCACACTCTAGACAGATTATGAGACTTAGAACAACAACTTCTAAGTGACGTTTTGATATACGTGCCTCGAGAATAAGGGAACAGAGGACCAATTTGGTAAACATTTTGGGCACAATTCACATTACCTCCTAGGAAATTACTTGTCTGCCTTAGAATTTATCAGACTTCTCATCAACTTCTTAAGTTACTGTACAGTTATGTATCACTGAGCCCTCCTTGTCAGCAGAAAGCTTGTTAAAAAATAAGCCTATGTATTTTGTCCACAAGAAAGGATTTGGGTAATAGAGTTTTTAGAAAAGCAAACAAACGTATATTGCCTGGAGAGAGAAGGAGAGACACAAAACAAAACACTTTTCAAGATATTAAGAAGAATTTTCTGACAATTTCAGATTCTGTTTTAAGGTTACAACTTCCACAGTTTAATCTAAAGGGAACTGAACATTCATCTTCTTCAGACAGTTTAGAAGTACCAACATCAACACATATTACTTAAATATTCATATTCTCCAATACAGCCTTATTATAAACAAAATATTAAATATATTTTATTCTTGGGTCTTCTTCTGGATGTAACTAATTACTTAACCGACTGCTTGACCAGCATTTTCATGGAGGAATAAAGTTCCAGAGCAGCTTTTTATTTCCGGTCTGGACTTCTCATTCTTTCCGCTCTGCTCACCATGCCTGTGCCTCCTCTGTACTTTTATAATTGCAGTATCAGATCTTACAGCAATCAATAGGTGGGAAATTAATTTCACATTTTTCATTTCACACAAGACATTTTCCTGAACTTTTTATTAAAAAAGCAAGTTAAAAAGTAAAAGAAACCTATTCCACTCTTAACCCAGTATTACAGTCAAGTTTTAGACTTACCTTATGTACACTTTTAGGGTTTTCAAGCCATGCATAGTACATTTCCTCCACGTAATTGGAATTACTCCCACTCAGGAATGGCTCTGAGGTTCCTGATGAAACATATCGTTGGCCATGTAAAAATGCCCTCCCGGCTATATCCTGCTTTTCCAGAAGTTTAAAGCCATGCCTCCTCAGCGTAGCTGCAAACAACTTCAGATGACTCATGTTTGTTTATTAGACAGACGATCCAAGTCTATTAATAAAATAAAACCAAACTTAATCAGAAAAAGAGCCAATGAATTGCAGACACATTTCAGCCTCACAGCAAAAACTGAGGTTTCTGGCTACAGTGCTCTAGTACAAAGCTCAGGCCTAGGCATGAAGCTCCCTTCAGAGTTACAGCCACAGCAGTGGAGTGGCTGCTGATGGCCATCCCCACATCAGTCAGCTCCTCTCACAGCTTCTGTAATTGCTGTCACCACGCTGCTCCCTGAAGCAAACACCACTCGTACCGCCGGCCCGAGCCCAGCTCCCTGGAACAAATGGGCCTGCTAATCATTGACCTCTCTGGAACTCCTGGCAACCCCAGCTGCCGTCTCTCTGTTTAGAAAGCTGCGGCCTTTTACCCAGTCAGACTGCGGTGGGGTCAGCAAACAGTGTCGGCCACAGGTGCTGTGGATAACAAAAAGCCGCTACCTCAAATTTCTGCCACCAACTAATGGAGCTGACTAAATAATTAGAAGTGTTAGTTAAGTGTTCATATTGACATTAGCCTTCAACCAAACAGTGAAACACTGGGAAAAGGCTCGCTCTAATTTGTTTTCCTAACTAGCAACATTTATCTTGCGCTTCCAGTGACCTCTTATGAGCTTTGTAACAAGGACAGCAGATTCCCTGCAATTTTGAATTGAGAAATTCAATTTCCCACAATGGGAAGAACAACAAGGGTTGAACCTTCTGAATGCTGAACACCATCAGCTGCAGTGCTAGCAAAGGAAAGCAGAGCTTACCTTCAAAATAAAAAAGAACAAATGCACCTTACAATTAGTCCTGAAATAACATAATCTTAATGCTGAAGTTGCTAAAACTGCAAAGAAAGAGCAATAATGTGAAAAGAAATTATTAGTTTCGTTTTCACTTTAAAAGTATTTAGAATGCTACAATAACATGAAGGATGAGGTATTAATTTAGAAAAATCAAAATTCAGATTTAACTCCCAGGTGTATCTCATTTGCTTAGCTGTCCATCTAGAGAAATAATTTATTTGGTCCAAGGTAAAACCCAAGGTTTTTTGTTGCTTGGTGTGACTGAACAATTGCTAAAAACAAAAGTAGTGAGCTGCTAAATGAACTTTTAAGTTTTTTTAAAAACAACACTGTCATTTTGAGCCACAGAACAAATTTTAATGCTACCTATTACATGTTAAAATTTCTTTATCTCTAATTCAAAAATAGATACCATAAAAAATTTCATAAACATTTTCTGTATATAAATCGCATTAAGTTATTTTCTCATTGTTTTTCCTCTTACCACCTCCTTTCAAGAAACAAAATACATGGTTATAAAATGCCTAATTTTCTAAGGGATAGGAATAGCGATGTTTTTTGTCATCCAATTTAAAAGTTAATATTGATCTTTAAAAAAAAAAAAGAAAATGAAAAGGGCTCCTACTGAAAAAAAAACAGTATTACTGCTTGTTCTTCTGTGGCATCACATTTTTAGTTCAACATCTATTTTAAAAGCTGATGACTAGATCCTTTTCTTAGTCACTACCCTTAACTGTATCATCCCAGCAGTGAACTCTCCTTGATCATACCAGATTCCCTTGTCTCCTTTTTCAAGACTTCTGCAGCCTTTTCACTCTCGTCCACCAGCAAACCTGACCCAAAGCTCCTAAGAGCAGCTGCCGTCATCCACTTAATGGATGTTCTAAACAAGCACTTGTCCACATTCTCCATGTGCCTGGACACATGGAGAGTATTCTTCCAAGGCTGCATCACTGAAACTAGCACACGGTCCTCATTTAAACCTATGAACTCCTCAAAACCACACATTCTACTCTCTCCACCTGGCATTTGCAGCAAACTGGCAACAGTTGGGCTACTGGGGTATGCTGAAACCCTACTCATCAGTGTTATTTCCTACTTACTTATATTCCCATGCCATTTCCCGCTTCCCAGATACAAAGCTCATTACACCACCTGTGTCAACATCCCATCTCTGACCAGGGCTCCCAGGCAACTGGAGGAACACAACCACCACCAGCACCATTTCGGAAGCAGATTAAGCCCTGCAAGAGCTCAGTGACTGCAAGAGCACTGACAGAGCTCATATACTGTCTGCATACATAATTCTCTGTAAGATTTAACAGCAAGTATGCATTATGTCATTTTGCAAAACTGGGTGAGTTTTCAACATGTTATAACAGTAAGAACAGAGAGGTCACCATGGCACTTACAACTTTATGTCTGCGCCCATTCTGATAGAAATTATTATTCCACCTACCTTACTGCATGAAAATCTCACCCTCTGCCACCAAACCTTCGCACACATACAGTCATTCCTAAGGGATTCCCTACTCTCACTTAAAGTACTTTGTAAAGGCTTGGGAGAGAAGGGCATGAGAGGAATGTTTTTCTCAGTTTATCATACTGCAGTAGCATGTTCTTAAGTACAGGTAATTTTACTTTTTTTTTCATAATATGACTGCCTGAGGAATGTGTAGTTCTTTCTTCTAGAAGTTAGTGAAGAACACATCACAGAATAACAAAAATTTGTCACAGAGATTGGAAAATGGATGCAAATGACATAATATATAACAGAAACAAAGAGCTTGTAAGTGGTACCAGTCACTTCCCTCCAGCTCCATTTGAATTTCAAAATGGGGTCAGAGCCATACTTCAAGTAGTAACTACTGAATATGCAATCTATAAAAGCATATAGGAGCTATGTCACTCCAGCCAGATTCCAGGTACAGATTAATATGACTCAAAAAACCTGACTTCTTCCTAGTTCTTCCTTCTGCATACATCGCTCTTCAGCACAGATGTCAGCTGTCAGCAGCTAAACAAACCAGAGACCACCAGCGTGATCATAGACCATCCCAGCCCACTCAGCCTTGAGACTGTCAGTCATAAATTGGCACCCAGGACAGCAGGCAGGAGTCAGGAAGAGCTAGAACTGTTCCACTTCACTATGTTTCCTAAACCAACCCTGAAATGAATACAGTGATTGGAAAGGCATCAAGCTGAGCTAAGAGCAACCTAAAGGATGGTATTAATTAAATCTCTACCGGAGGTCAAAAATAAGAAAGAAGCAGTGAACCACAAGAACAACCTGATATTTAATGCACCACGGCACCCTCAAAATGGTGGAAGTAAATGAAAGGCCTAAGCAGCTGAAAATTTCTGCAGTTGTTCTGTCTCAAGCAACAACCTAGCTTTCACCTTGGCACTTCCACCACTAGAAGTGCCCTAATGTCACAGACAGTCTTGGGAATTATTCTACCCAGCTTTCTAGAGGATCATAGAAGCATGGAAAAGACAGCAGACACTTCTGATAACAAAGTTTTTATCCAGCTTTTTTCAAAATCACTTTTATTACAAATACACTGCACATATGAATCAATATCCTCCTGGTATTGTCAGTGTCCTTATTGAGTCTCTTAACACATGGGAAGCCGTGCTGCCAGTGTTAACAAATGTTCTTTATGCTCTGCAGAAGTAGTCGTTAAAAAGCCTGGTCCATATTTCACAAAAATAGCCCTTCATCCACTATCATAGCCATTTTCTCCTAAATCCCCCACACAACTTACTCTTAAAGTTCTTTTTCAGACTAAATAATTCAAATAAAACAAGGCTGACAGTGAAAAAAAAAGGACGAAGATGATAAAGTTCCTCCAAAAGATTATCATAGATAATTTAAATTAGAGATGCAGGGAATATCCTTATTAAAAAAGGCTACTTCAGGGACACCTCCATGCACTAAATGTTTCTTTTCCTCCAGCACAGATGTGACACGCTGTATAGGGAATCCTAATTCTCCACCCAGAAAGTTGACCTGCAGGAGGCTTTCGAGCGGCGCACTGGCCTCAAGGCGCACACCGCGAGTCCTGGGCACTGGAGGCATCCCGCTGCAATGAAACTTAACGGATTTATTACCCTACCCTCGAAAAAACGCCTTCAGCGGGTACCAGAGGGATAACACCACCACAGACTCCAGGCTACCAACGCGTTGTGACAGAGCAGAGAGGAGGATCTGGGAAGGTCGGGCTTGTTCTCCGGCCCCTCCCCGTAGCGCCAGGACGCGCTGTCCTGGTCACCGGGGGTCGGAACCTGCCAGGCTGTCAAGGCGCTCCCAGCTGTAGCGGGGCTGAGGCATCACCGGAGCCCGGGCCAGGAGGGGCCGTCCCCGCTCACCCCACGCTCCGGGGCCCGGCCCGGCCCGGCCCGGCCTGCGGCG
>VZTI01006027.1:129376-204769 GCA_013397865.1 Struthidea cinerea
GGGACACACCCCTCGGGACACGCCCGGGGACACGCCCACGCCCCCGGGACACGGGACACACCCCTCGGGACACGCCCGGGGACACGCCCACGCCCCCGGGACACGGGACACACCCCTCGGGACACGCCCGGGGACGCGCCCACGCCCCCGGGAGAAGGGACACACCCCTCGGGACACGCCCCCGGCTCCTCAGAGCTCGCGGGCCCGGCGGCGTTGCGGGGTAGGTGGGAACAGAACGCGCTTCGGTGCTCCCGGCCCATGGCTCTCATCAAACGCGTAAATACAGGCGAGAGCACCGCGCCGGTGAGCACCTGTGACAGGGAACGCCCAAGGAAACCCATCCCGTGGACAAGTTGCTCGCACCGCTCCTGTGCAGGAGTGACGGGGAGTTTCACAAGGGACATATAAAGTGTCCCAAGGACACATGCGTTTGCTCTCCAAAATTTGTACAGAAAGTAGACTGAACGTGGTAGACCTTGACAAAATGATGCCATCTGTGTGTGAGCGATTTTCCAGAGTGAGTTATTGTCCCAACTGATATGACCAAATATAAACTGCAAGACAGTACAATTTCAAGTGTTCCTTTGCTGGTAGAATTCTTATTTACCTCTTCCAAGTTTTCTTTTCTCCTGGTTGCCTTCAAATTACATGTCTGTCCATTTTCTCTCAGAAATCAGAAATGATGTATTTTTTATTTCCCTGCTCTTAATCAAGTTACAACCAAGATCAAATGCCTATGCATATGGTAAAATTGGTATTTCAGACAACTCTTGACACCATCACACACATTCCAATGTTTGGTAACTTTCTGGGTAAATAATAAGATTGATGGGAAAATTTGGCACACCTTAAAAGGAAGGAAAAGAGAAAGCTATTATTTGTTTTGCGCTAAGGATATAGTGCAAAAATGAGTTTATCAGGGTCAAGTGGGCAGAAATGGAAAGTAAAAACCTTAGGAAGGAGCACAACAGGCTTCATCTAACGTTTTGTCACCTAATGGTCACTCAGAGTTTCTTGAAGGTTACTGGTTGATACAATTGTTGATTAGGGTAAAATTAATTTCTTCAAGATGAGAAAACCCTTAATCCTCACATAAATACATCAAAAACCTTATTATCATCTCAGCAGTTTTCCTAGCAGCTGTGCACCTTCAGGGGACTGATAAATACTGCAGAGCGAGGGTGTGAATGATGTGTTCATGTTTTTGTGATACAGTGTTTAGTGCAGGGAACAGATGGAGCAGGGATGGGGCACAGGGAACCCCCCAGGACAGCCCATCCCTCACTCAGTGCTCCCGGGGAGGGTGGCCCAGCATCCCTGCAGAGGGAAATGGGTGCTGAACTGGTACCTGCAGCTAAACAGATGCTGCTTGAGCCTTCTGGCAAGTGGTGAAACATTGTTAGATGCTGCAACTACTAATTGAGTCTTAACCTTATTATGAACAGACAGAAGCCATCTTTAGAGCAATCACCTTATGCTGACTGAACATAAATTCAATTAAAAATTATAGTGAGGACAAACAGACCTCCCCTCCACTTTAGATGGAAACCCACATGTCAAATCTGACTGTGAATACCATTGCAGTGAACGGGGTAAATTAAATATGCTTGGATAGACACTAAGATATTACAGTACGTTTCAAGTGTTTATGTGGTTCCCAGAAACCTTTGCCCAGTTTCACATTTATGGTTTGGTTGTTTTTTTTTCCTTTTCCCTTCTTTTTTTTTTTTTTTTCTAATTCTTTACACAATGGGAATCTGTGTGCTTGAAACAGCAAGATTCTGGTTTATTGTGATTTGGAGCAGCTCCCAAATTCTCCAGTATTTTTTGTGACTGGGTTGTCCCACCAGCCTGCCCCAGCAGGTTTTGGTGTACTGAGCTACTGCGTTACTGCTGCTGGCTTCTGGTTTCACTTTGTCACCAGTCTGCACCCCGGAGCAGCACCTTCTTGCCACTCATCCACTTGCTCTCCAGTGAGCCCATGACGGACAATAAGCTATTCGCTCATGATTCCTGTTTCAGTTCTTACAATTTCCATTTACAATTCACATTTACCTGCTAAACCATCACACTTTGAAATTGGCTGCAATGGAAATCCATCAGCAGAATGAAAGCTTTGAAAAAAATTGCAATTCCTAGCACACACAGAATCAGGTGTGCCAGCTTGCTTCACAGGGTTCTCATGCCAGCTCCATAGTGAGGAAGTGCTAGATGTTAGAAGGGTTTTGTACTGGATAAAATGTACAGCACAGGATAGTCACAACAGCACCTCTGTGCTGTCAGAGGTGAAACTGCCTGCTGTGCTGAAAGACACACTGCCTCGCCATGATTTATTTTTATATTTATCTTTATCTTTTGTAGCAGTGTGACTCTATCAAGTTTGCTGACTTATTTCTGCCTCATTTCTGGCTTAACTCAGGCATGAGTTAACGAAACTAGATCCAACCTGTTTAAACAACCCAAAGCATGTTTTAACAAAACTATAACCCAGCTGGTTTTGGAAACTCACTGTGCTGCCCACTGAGGGCACAATGTGCTTGCTGCAGGGCATGGTGCTGCATGCCCCTCTAACGCCTTGCTCCTGTCTTCACTTGGGTTTGGTACGAGGGTTTTCCCTGGCGGATCAGCAGCCACTTGCAATCAGCAGTGAGTTCCTGCGGTTAATTGCTCCACACAACTCTCTCTCCTACACAGCACGACTTCTCAGTGGGCTTGTTTTTTCAAAGGGTAATCTCATAGGAGGTGGTCTGGGTACAGGATTACTTGTAGAAGGACAATCTCATTAATAGCTTCCCCCCCGAGATAGATACATTTATGTATTTTTGGCAACTCTTCGTTGTTGGTAATGTAATTCCACTAGAGACAATGTTTACCAGAAGTTCTCTTTAAGCCAAGCCAGAAACTCCATTTGCCTTTATTTCCCAACGTGTTTATTACACACACAGACTATAAACTAACAGAGGTTCAAATCTAAAGCACCATCTCTTCTCAAAGTAAGGCAATTTGAAAACTGTAAGACCTGCTCTCACTTTGAGCCTAACAATGAACACCATGGATGTCACACAGGACTCTGGGCATTATGTTTGTGTAACATTTAAATCTAAGACCTAAAAACCTTAGAGTACCCCAGACCAAACAGCTGCAACAAATTATTCAGTCAGTTTTCAAAGGAGAGGCTTTGGGAGGGTTTCCTAGGTAGACATTTCAAATAAGTGCTAAAACCCTTTTTTATTTCCCTTTTTTGTCAACAAATAATATACCAAGCTTTTCTCCCTCCCCAGTCCTACATAAGAGAAGTATTTTTATTACAGTTGATACCTCCTGCAGAAAAGTTTACAAGAGGAATTTCATAGGGGTTATTTCTGTTCCCTTTGCTTTCTGAAACCTTGGCTCTGTGTGCCATAAGCTTCAGTAATATCCCTGACTTCCCTGAATAAACTTCCCATGGTAAAGGAGACATGCTGCTGGATGTCTGAGGGACAGAAAAGTCAGTCCCAGTTTCACACAGCTCCTTGCTTTGGGCAGGTTAAATGTGAGGCAGCAGGGAAAGCCAACAGCATGCTGGGCTGTGCCAACTGAAGCACAGCCAGGAGCTGGAGGGAAGCAATGACTGCGCTCTCCTCAGATGCAGGGATAACCTGGGGGAGGGAGGGAGTTCGGCAGGAAGACAGAGCCAGCAAAGCCAGGCCCTTCACAGCGCTGCATGGCAGGAGGATGAGATGGTGAAATAGAAATGGTTCAGTCTAGACACAAGGAAAACATTTTCCTCTCAGAGGATAAAAAAACATCACAACAGGGACCCAGAAACATGATTCCATCTTTGGAGGCATCTGGACCCAGCTGAACAAAGCCCTGAACAGCCTGGTCTAGCTCCAGTGTTGATCCTGCTTTGAGCACTGGATGACCTCCAAGCTTCCTTCAAACCTGACTGAAGTACCAATGATTTGTACCAGTTTCACAACAGAAGTCATGTCAAACCTAAGGGTAAGCATGCCATCATTATTTGGTCAACAGACAAACTCATATCGATAGTTTTATATGGATAACAGCTATCTTGGGTTTAATTATTCTCTGTTCTAAAATTTCAGGCTGTGATGCTCTGGAGAAAACAGGTACAAGTACAGAGTGTTTCACTGGAAGACCAGTAACACCCAAGACTGCTCCTGGATTGATTTTGGCCAACAGATTATTTTCAAGTGATTTTATTCTTCAAACATAGTTCTGGATAGAATCAAACTGCAGGAGCCCATTTGTCTGGCCACAGATCTGTTAGAGAGAGACAAGCTAGACAATAGAGCTGATTGAAAATCAGGAAAACACAACTTGTACGTGGTGGTTTCACAAGTCTTTCCTAATAAACTAAACAATTCTTTCCATTACCTCTACAAGAAGAAAAGCAACTGTTGCTGTAATTATTTCTTTGATACCTCACTGTATTTTCATTAAGTTCTTAGAGTAAACAATTAACTACAGTATATACAAAGCAGTGAGTGAGTCAGTAAGTTATGTAGGTTAAGCAGGAACTCTGGCATACAACATTTATTATAGCTGCCAAATAATGAATTCATGTGGAAATTAGCAAGAGCACTAAACTTAATTTGTCTTACTATTTTAATGGGAGATTAGTACATTGGCAGGCAAAACAGCAAGAAGTCTTCCCACTAACTGTGGAAACAGATCACCACTGGTACTGCAAAAGAGCCTGCCAACATTTGACATGATGACAATGAACAAACCACTGCCAACTGCCCTTTCCTTAACCAGGAAAGAATTGAAAATATCATCTTCTTCTATTTTACCAGGGGATTAGGAGAAAACTGCTAGAAAATAGTTTTCAGTTATTTGCAGGGGTTTCATTAGAGAATCCTAACAAAAATAGAAAAAATGAATTTTTTTTGATACGCTTCTTTTGGCTACATCTAAAACACACTGCATTCTGTTAGATTGTCGCTTTAGATGACAATAAAACATTAAGGTGCCCTGACTTCATCATACTCAACTGGAAAATTATCATCATCTCTTTAGAACTATACCACTGGCTGTGTTTTCTTCAGGAGGTTCTATTTTGATTTTTAATGCTATTTATCTGGATGAAGGAATGTGTAATTATCTTTCCACTTCTTTCATTTGAAAGAAAATAAATAAGGCAAGACAGTTCTCCATCAGCTAAAACTTCTGGGGTACCTGAGATTTACAGCTCTCACTAGGAGCAGGGTTTGCTAATGAAGCTTTTGAAGCCACAGTGGCAGTGCCTGATTGTAATTGCTGAAAGGTGACTCTTGAGGAGCTTTATTTGCACTAATCAACACCACGTTGTGCCTCAAAGCTAGAGTTCCCTTAGAAGCACTGTCCCTACTGAGTTATTCTGCAATACCTAAACAGGCTTTTCTGTTTACTTCTGTTTTTCAGAAGTAAAAACTTACCTGTTTTTCAATGGGATCCTTTGGAGTTCCACTCCAAACCTGTTGTACAGTTAAAACTTTATAATTTCTTTCTAACACTTTCCTCTGGCATTCCCAACCCTTTCTCTTCTGGCGCCAGAGCCAAAGGGACCATCTGCAAAAGTATTAATGTAAAATACCCAAGGGCTCAGGGACGGGCTGGGAATATCAAACCTGATAGACGTAGAGTCACAGTCATTTCTTATTTTCCTGATGGTGGCCGTTTGGAAACATTGCATTCACAGTGCTGAACTCAGCTGCACAGTATTAGAGAGCTTCACAGCTGAAGCAGCTCTGTGCTTCCTTTATGTTTAGCTGCCAGCAAACTGTGCAGTTGTTTTCCTGTAGAGAGGAAACACCTGAACTGAGTAGACGTGAGCATCTCAGTTACCAAGGTGAGCTTACTGTTCATGCTTCATGGGGACTCTTGATCCACTAGCAGCCACCATATCATCAAATACATTTTCAGAAAACTAATGTTGGTGCCATAGAAAAAATGCAACAACTCCCCCCCAACTTGCCCCCAGTGTGTAGCTTTGTGCTTTTTTTATCAACTTGGAATAAACTGTTCAAACTTTGCTCTAAATTCCTTTCAGAATAGTTTGCTGTGCAGTCCATGCTGTCACATTACAGAGATCCCCCTATCTTACAAAGTCCTCACCCATCAATGCTGAGCTCACTGAATTGTTCTAATGCTTATTAAGGCAGTTGTGGAGCTCAGGACACAGCACCATAGCAGTATCCTGAGCTCCAGTCTCTGCAGGCCAGTTACCAGTGGATGTCTGGAATTGGGCTTGTGTCACTTTATGTGAAGAGAGTATCTCTACAGCTCCACTTGAAGGCATTTTGAGCTGCATGAAATCCTAGTCTGGTGAATCACAGTATCACCTTCAATGCACAGAACACTACATGAAGAACAACATCATTAAGGGAAAGGCAGGACCCACGGTGAGATGACTTTTGGTTGTAATGATGCTAGGTTTGGAGTTTTAGTGCTATTGCTGTGGCAGCCTAAGGCAATTACAGATGTTGCCTTAAGAAACAGACCTTTCCTGCATAGACCCATTCCCTGGATGTGCATAGTGCCTGTGGGAGGCTGTCACTGAAGCCAATTATAGAAAAATATTGAAAAGTCTGTAAAGGTGTCTGGCAAGTGAGAAATAAATCCTACCTGTCATTTCTTACTCAATCCTGCTAGCAAATCATGATCCTCAGTCATCACTACCTCGGAGCTTGTAGCACGGGAAGGATCTAGCTACGAAGAGCAAGGATTGCACGTCAGTTTGGTGACTGTGATTAGCCCAAGCCTTAAGTAAATGAGTTTGGATCTGGCAGTTCAGTCAATACTCTAAAGCCACTAAGCATGGCTGGCACACGCTGTCCCCACCGGCGCTCCGCCTGCGACAGCGGCTTAGCGGGAGCGAGCCCCGAGGCTGAATTACGACTCCTCCTGCAGACAGGGTGAAGCTTTCGGGCGAGGCTGAGCTCATCGGCCAGACTGGCTGAGGAGCCATCTGCCCAGAACACTAATAGAAAGCGAGCACTTCAGTAAACAAAGAGGATTTTGCAAGAAATTAACATCTCAAGCGTAGGACAAACATGGGTCTCGGCTACCAGGACTGGATTTAGAGCGGTGTGTTTGACCTCTGTAAGGAAAAGGCGCTGCCTGTGTCTGCTGGGCACTGGCTGAGCAAGGGACAAGGGACACTCACGGGGGTCCCTCACCTCCCCCCGGCTCATTCTTCCCTTCAGCCCACTTCAGAGAATTCCCCCACCTGGGCGCATTACCAATACTGGGTTTGGAAAGGCTTTAAGACACAAACTACCAAATACAACATTGTGATACTTGGGCCACTAGTTGCTGCTTGTGTTATGTCTCAGCCCCGGGGAAATGTTAAGGCAGCAGAGAATACCTGGAGTTATTTGACCTGGAGATCAGAATTCAAAGTTGGATTTAACTCCCTTAAGACATAGTTCTGTCAGGTCATTGCCACATGAATTTTCAGAACAGCAAAGCCTTCCTCTGCTCATTTAAGTATACAAATGCCTTATGTTGGTCATAGATTAAGCATTTCTCATGGGTACAATTTTACAGTGGACTATAACAAAAAACAATCTCAGAGGAATTTATTAACATTTTGAGGCTCTCTGAAGGTCACACGTAATCAAGATTTGAGGCAAAAAGAAGGGGATGCTTATCTAAAGCAAACAGAAATTTGCTTAGCCTTGAAACCCTTCAAACTACTGGGGCTAAAGCCTTTCCTAACAGGCAAAGGAGGTTCCTGATGTAAGTCAGGGTAACAAACCCCTTCCAAAACTGACTTGCAGAAGGTGCAGGTTCATCTGAGTGTTTCCAGCTCTCATGCCAATGACTGGAAACTATTTAAGACGTCAAAAACTTTAAAACAAAACCAACCCAAAAATTTTCAGTCAAAAGATTTAGAGGCACAGATGCTGAAGTCATATGACTTTAGGAGGTACTTAGTTGTCATTAGAAACATCTCATCCTCATGATTGCTCACAATCAAGTAGTCCAATTCCAGATAAGAAAAGAAAAGCTCCAAATCTGTTGCATTTTAAATTCAGTCTGCTGGGTTCAGCTGCTAGTTTTTGTCTGTGTGGAATCGACAGAATGAGGAAGGACTGGACTCAATCAATCAGTAGGTCTTTTTTTTTTCATCTGAATGCTCAGGAAATTGTCATCACCAACAGTAAAGTCTAAATGCCACTTAGCTGAGATTTACAATGTGGATGAATTAGAAACCTCCTTTTTCAAAGTTGTGGTACGTTCAATCCATGCCCAGAAGACAGTGATTGTATTTTTTCTCACCTTTCTCCTCAAAATGCAATAGTTTTGATTTTCCACAGAAGGTAAAATCAAACATTCCTTCACTCCTGACCTACATTTGCTGCAGGTCATTTAATTATGAATGAAAATGCCACTTTGTTTATATGAGTTCCGTTTATGACAGAGATTAAGTAATGAAATTTGTTCTCCTGGCATCTTATTAATACTGCTCTGCTGTAAAATTCCTCAGGCAACAGGCGAAATAATGACTTAAAACTGCAATAAGATAATTACCTAACAATGCAGGCATTTTGAAGAGAGAGTTAGCTCTGGATTTGAAAATACAATTTTTAGGACCTTACCCTTTATATACAATTACAATTACCTTAATTTATTTTCATGACATTTTGGTTAAGATACAATCAATTCCTAGTACATTAAATAAAATTTTGTCATTATTCTATAACAGGATTTAGCTATTCACAGCATTTTTTTTAACCTTTAATTTTGAAAAGGTGAGTCTTCAAATCTTAGCAAAATTAACTTTGTGCCATGATGAAACACTTTGATCTATACAGTGCCTTTATTGCATCTGGTATGCCAAGATGCTTTGATGAATGAAAAAAAAATGAGCAAATTCAGCACTTCCCATCAACTTCCAGCTGAAAGCCAGTTGTACATGTCCAGAGGAGCCAAGTTCTCACTGATGCAAGGCCATGGAAGAGAGTTCTTCTGAAGCATCTCTAAAGCACGTGTCATAAACTACATCTAAATCTTAAGTGGACACAATTAATTAATGGATTTGATTTATCTCCTTCCCCTTTCAAATGGAAGTAAACAAAACTTCTCTCTGCTTAGTGGTAATTCAGACAGTTCAGGATCATGAACTTCCCTAAGCATCCCTTTACAGGCAAGACCTGATGCAGAAATAGCACAGGAGATTAATCCACAAGAGTGCAGTGGTTAAACTCCTGGGAAAAGATCTTTACATGTAATACAGTGCTTTTCCCCTGGTCAGTTCTGCAAGGCCAAGAGTGCCAGAGGGGACACCCTGCCTTCGCTACACATGGATCCAGTTCCTCACCGGTCCAGTTATTCACTGTCACAAAAGTGGACCCTGTGAACATGGGAACATTGTTACTGATGAAGATACACAAGCCCTTGGAAATAGTTCACTGAAAACCTACTCTCTGGTGTTCCAGGTACCCAAAGCAAAACAGCTTGAATCAACCAGGCAGCCTGGAGAAAATTTTCCATATTTTTCTTATTCCCTATTCTAAAGTTGCAAGATTTTAGACATGTAAGGTGCTTAACCTTGTCATTTCCCCACATAGCTCCAAAACAGACATGACTTACTCGGACACGTGTGGTCAGAGCTCACACTGGTGTTTTCAGAGAAACACCACCTTTCTTTTTTTCTCCCCTGATAAGCAAAGCAAGATTACTGTCAGGATCCAGTCAGGACAGTCTTTCACAAATGAAAACCATCAATCACACAGGCACCAAAGGAAACCCATACAGGTGTTTCTGCTTGGAGACCAATACGTGGGAGATGGCAACCCAGCAAATGGGAACACAGAAACAAAAATCAATTGCCTCCTGAAAGTGTTTTCTGCCTTCTTTGCAAAGACCTGCAAACTTTGAAACTAAAGACTAATTGGGAACATACATTCCTGCCCCCCTTATAGCTGGTCTTGATGACGATTTCTGAGAGAATCTAAGCATCACATTTAGAGAGCATGACTAGAGAAGATTACTGTAATAAATGTGAAAACACGGAAGTTTTCCCCTGATTCTGCCTTTGCTTTCCTGGTTTATTTTTTTAACAGGTACTATTAGCAATTTCTGAGAATAAATGTAACAGTTCCCCAACAATCAAAATAATTTTCTATCTCCATCAAGTGAGTGTAAAAGAAAGGTGAAAGCACTCTTTGAGCAAGAAGATTGCAGTTTTCCCCTGTAGCTTCCTAGCACACTCCTCCACCCTGAAAAGATTTCAGATGCTCAATAGCTATTACAGAGCACATCCAGACAGGATTTACAGGGGTTTAATTCCTCACGCACTCCAGATGTTGTTCTGAGTGTAAATTACCGTTTACAAAAGCTAATAAGCATTGTCCTTCCAGGCAAAAGCATCTATAATGCCCGTAACATTTAGCTAAGGTCACACATATTAAAAAGGTGAGGACATACGGATATATTAAAACAAACAGTTTGTAATTTGTTATTACTGCCTTCCTACAAAAATAGCCTTGCAATGAAAGTTCAGGATCTGCACAGGGACAGTGATTAGATGCTAACACACATATATATGTCTTGGATCCAAACTGGTAACATCATGTGTGGCACTACATTCTTGTTTCTTGTTAATTCTAAACATGGACTTTTAAAACAAACCTGCCTCACTGGTCCTTTGTTCCCTTCCTATTTAGCAAATGCAGCTTTTATCTGTGCAGAATCTCACTTCGATAATACCAATTACAAAAGGAAGCAACTGTAGTAGGTATAAAAGTTCCAATCATTTGCAGAAGGCATCTCTAAAAAGTAAAAAAAAGATGTTACTGAACTGGGCCTTCCAAGTGAAAACTGAGAGCAGGATAGAAAAACCCTCTGTGGGAAGTTCTGTACAGAGAAAGTAGGTTCTTATCTGCATGTTGCACAAATTTTCCAAGAGGACATTTACACAAAACAATGTTTTATCACTTGGGCAGAAGGAGATGAGGCTGTTCAGTAACCTTTACCCAACCAGGCTGTTACTGTTACTGTTTTACACCCAATGAAGAAATTCCTTCATTGTATTCCATTTCTTTAAAAATTTGAACTTCAAAGTGGACCTGTTAGCTACTCAAAAAGAAAAAAAAGGCAAAAACCCTCATATCTTTAATATCACCTGTTCAATTTACCATTAATTAATGAATAAATACCTCAGGAAAAAAAATCAGCACAAAAACTTGTCTTGTTTTTAGGCACATCAGCTACGCAAAGTTTTCAGTACAATCCATCTGAGAGAGGACAGCTGACTGCCAAAGGCTGAGGTGTGTGAACTGTGGATACCAGAGAGCCAGCAAGCACAGCCAGCTTGTAAAGACGGTGCAATCTCTCTCCAGGTTCCTGTCCCCTGCTTCCCAGATTTACAGCTAAAAGCTACATTATCAATAATCCCCACTCCAGTAGTTCATGGCAGCTTCTTTACAGCTGCTTCAATGCGTGTGCATGCACAGCACAGTGTGCACACACCCACACACATCCCAAGAGTGTCCCACAGTGTCACTAAGAGGGCTTGGAACACACCAGTGCCTCCTTTAACTGTGGACCGCGTGCCACTTACCAGGACCACGCAATGAAACCCCGTCTGACAACTCAGCTCAGCAGAAATTGATGGTATTGCTGTAATGTAGCTATCAGTGACAAATACCTCCTATGCAACTTCCAGGTCACACTCACTTAAGCAATGATAAATGAGCATGAAACACTGTTAGCACAAAACAAGATCATAAATACTCAATTCTGAGCTTAAAAAACCCAACAATTTCAGACAGCTGTTGCATCTTGCAGTCTCCATGATTTTATGGATGTTCTCACTCTTGTCACAGAGGTGTCACAAAACAGGAAAAAATGAGTTTACGCAGATATTTAAAATAAATTAAAAAAAAAAAAGAAAAAAAATCCAAGTCATCCATCCAGAGCAAACATTGCATCACCCTACACTGGCTAATAGACAATTACCTCAGTGAACCTGACAGAGTTTCTAACAGCTTTTGGAATCCCAAGGTCTGACATCCATCTGTCCATCCTTCTGTCACAGAAAGCAGCTCAGGATGAGAGGATGAAGACTGTCTGAACATAAACATGAGAAGTTGTGAAATTCGGGTGTCTGGGACTCCTCTGTCCACTGACATAGGTGGGAAAACAATGCAGAAAATCAGGAAAAGTCCATGTTGAAGCAGCCCTTGCAACCGTGCTTTATTCCCAGGGTTACCGCCACAGGCTACAGCTGCTTTTAAGAATAAAGTGTATTCCTGAGGGTGGTTGCTGATTACAGTGAGATCAGTGACAGCCTGGGACAGGAGAGACTGGCAGCTGCTTCCACACTGCAGCAGCACAATGGGAGCACCTCCTGCCTCCCCTGCACCTGGGGTTTCCAAGGTACAACATAAAGGGCATCAACCCTTCTCTCCCTACCCAGCTGTCACGCAACCCCCAGCCCATCCAGCACTCAGCCAAACACTGCTCGTGGAGAATGGGATCCCTCTGGCCATTCCCACAAGCAGAGTTACCTGGGCACAGTGCAGGGAGCTCCCTGCTCAGCCACGACTGACCTGCTCATTCCTGCTCCCCCAGCCATGCCTGCCAGTCACCGTCTTGGCTTCCGTTGCTGCTGTTTGATGGACGAAACCCTTTACTATCAACACTGCAAACTTCATAAGCACAGCTACACATAAAACCTGAAGAGCAATCAAATTATATTTTTATCCTATTTTCCTGTAATGCTAAAAAAATAATTCCTTACTAGCTTAAAATGACATTTTGCAAAAAGTTTGAATTTTTTTTATTTAGGAGGATCTCAGCCCCACTCTTACAAACCATACAAACCCTTTTACAACATGTTAATGATTTATATATTTTTATGGGGTTATTTGTTTTTATTTAGTGGCATTTTCTTCACAAAGTTCAATGAATAATCCAACATCTAGTTGCTTACCAAAAGCTTGGGAACATCAGAATATCTGTATATGGCCATACACATGGATGAAACCTCACACTCACACTGACACCCTTCCAACTTACAGCAGTAAATTGCTTTTTACATTGCTATGCAGACAGAAGCAACCACCACAATACTGTACAGGAAAAATAAATTTCTCAGCTGTGTGTTATGTGTCAAGTTACAGCTAGATCAATCTGCAGTATTGTGCCCTGTGCATTCAAATGTGCTGGAATTCCTCTGTCCTGGAACGTATATTACGTGACAAATTACACAACATTGCTTCAGTCAGAATTTTTTAATTGTATTCCTACAAAATTATGTAAACATTAGCATACAGATCCAGAAAAATCAATACAATATAATGGTGCATAAACTGTAAGTTTAGAAGAATGTCAGAAACACTTCAACAGTTTATAAATTAATATATACAGTATTGGATACTCCTCATCAGATAGGAACACCTCAAAACTGAGCAATTTAGGTGCAAGAGCTGTAGAACAACAGAAGTGCTCAGACACCAAACTTGACTATGAGGCAACATTGCAATCGACATGATTGCCTATTGTTGTTTCATATTAAGCATTCCATTTAGATGCTAAAAAGTATAAAACAAAAGTTTTCATAGGAAGTTTATTTTTATTGGAAATCATATAGCAAACATCCCTAAAATAATAAAAAATCCCAAACCCGGAATACTTCATCACCAGGTTTCTGGAAGAGTGAAACTGAAGCTTTCTAGGCTGCACAAGGAGATCACTGGCATCTCCATTCCACACTACTTCCCCCAGAGCACCAAAGGCATCGCCAGCTAAAGGAAACATTTCGGGTAGTTGGAAATGGGGAGTGGTGGGGGGGGAGAAAAAGAAAGATGTGGAGCACGTATTGGGCTGACATGCAGCAATCTGGGCAGTTCAGCTCTTTACTGAATTAGAACATCATGGGAATGTAACACCATTGTTAGCTAATTCTGGGCTATTTTGCTTTAAAAAAACCCAAAACAACAAAAACAACAAAATAATCTTCAACCTGCCTGTGATCAAAATCATATTCAAAGCATTCTTACAATGTTGCCCTTTAGAAGATCAGGAACACACCACAGAAAGCAGGATATATCGCTCTTTTTCAGACAACACATGAAATGGAAAAGGAGTTACTCTCCTTTGTTCCTGTCCATACAAGCATAATTCACAAGAGAGAAAAGTATGGTAAACATATCCTAATGAATGATCTCAAACAAAAGGCATTCTTCCCCGTATTAGAAAATGCTCAGTATCACTGACACTACAGACTGCATAAAAAGAGTAGGATTATCCTGGAAGCACTTGACACTGCAAGAACTCTTTTAACTGCATACCTACAATATGATCATCAGAGAATCTCTCCAAAGTTAAATTTTTCTGTTTCTAGAGTTGAAGTAGAATTTCATTCCATCATATTTTGGTACATTTTTCATACCTGACCAATCACTTCTCACAATGACAATTAATATTGCACTAATGAAGAAGTATTTATATATAATAAAGGGGAGGTCATGTCTAGCCATCTAAAGTTTTTTGTTACATTTTTTTCCAGTTGTTTAGGAACAAATTCTGTTCATCTCTTCTACAGGAGATCCTGAGTAGTAAGGTGAAGAAGGTTTGGCAGATAGCACCAGTTTTCCATCACTTGTCATAATTCACAGGGTACATCTATCATCGGCAATGCATCTAGAAGCACTATCATACTTGAATCTAAATGCCCAAATAAGAGCTAATAAAACAGTTATTCCTACTGCCAGAATCTGAGCCAACACTGAAACACCAGGAGCAGGACAACAGATTTCTGCTAAATCTGACGACAAAAGGTGCAAACACAGAAAAAAGCTTGAAATTCTAGCCAAAATCTTTTCCTTATAAGGGATGGGGGTAGAGAAAACTACAGCTGGTGGGAAGAACAGGAAGAAACCTGTGTGTCCATCACTTGCCAAGTAACACACCTGCAAGCTGCCCACTTAACATTAATGCCAAGATACAGCACCCTGAAGGTGTTTATAAACAACCCAAACTTTTTCCTATTGCTTCCCCCAGAGCAGCTCAAGCAGTGAGTGATTTATTCTGAGCCAGACTGCCAACAGCTTCCAGCATTTAATTACCATGGTGTGTTTGAGGCTTGGAGAAGTTTTATCTGACATAACTCAAAAGGATTCATTGATTAAGAGACTTAGGTCACTACATTTCCTGCTGCAGTTTTTACTTGTATTGCTAACTCATAATAGCAACTATGACAGACAAAAAAAATCTAACACAGAAGAGGTTAACCTTAGGACTCTGGGCTGAAACTTAAACTGGGCTTAAATTACTAATAGACAAAAGTCTCACTGGATTTGCCCTGCATATAGACCTGAAAAAGTTTTATCACACATGTATCTGCAGTTTCGTGTAAACTATTAATGTACTACAGCAATACTAATTTGGTATTCACAGATAGGAAAAGCACGGGTTTTATAGATGTTTTGCCAACTCTTCACTGTTATTCCTATGTCTAAAATGACACAGGCAAAAACTCCTAACAAGACCTCATGTTCTTATCTGTAGCCTGCAGACTTTCCTCCCACTGATACGTGATTTGTTTCCTCACTCACATATCCCATGGGGATCTTATACTCACATATATGCATACTGAGACAAGGGAGAACTGATATGACAATATAAACACAACTAGCAGACCTTAACTCAAATATTGCCAGCAGCACTGAACCTGGAGAAACTGCCAACAGACTAACGTGTGTAAGACCTTGTTCAATGTGGTAACAGATAGCACCAACAAAATGGCATTGAAGAGTTTCATGTGAAAATCTTTCCCTCTGCTTCCAGCTTTGGTCACATTTCTCATTTTTCCACTCTCATTGTTTTTTCTCTACTTCTTTATGCTAACTTTTATGTCTAATTTGGTAAAGACCATGCAGTTGTGAAATGCATTCTTGGCTCCTCCAGAACTTTTCCATTTTTAACCATTTATTAAAAAAATAAATTAGACCCAGGACATTTTAAGTTAAATTAATGAAAACTTTGGTAAGAACACTGATGGTACCTTGGCAGTCTTAAGGATTATGACAATTTTCAGTGAGAACAACCATTAAAATGCTTCTCTCTAACACCATCCAAGGAGTTACATGGCTGGCTGTACTCCAGGCCTAAGCCTCCATGAGAAATCTACATAAGAGCTCTGAAAAATAAAGGTAAAGGAGTACAGGGAAATCTTCAGCAATCTTGAATGCAATATACATGTGTACCAAAATATTCTACTTAACAAGGTATAACACAAACCAGACTTACCAAAGAAATTTTTTCTGTACACACATGAACAAGGTTTTCATGTATGAAACCATCAAACAAATAAATCCCATCTCTCAAAGGTGTTTGTGGGATTTTTTGTTTGGGTGTTATACATAACTACCAATGCAGTCAATATAAATTAAGCCAGATCATTCATTATGTCCAGCAATTCACACAATATACCAGTGGGAGGAGATAAACATTATTCTGATCAAATACATTTATTTTAATCTTCAAAACACAACCCTTTTTCTTCATCCTCATCATCATCATCAGTAGAATCTGCATAGGACTCAATGGTGTTGTATATGAAAGAGTACAGCTTGACATCTGGTCCTGAAGTAGAACAGTTTCTGCATTGTTCATTGTAGTATCTCAGCAACAGCCTATAAATGTCCCCTTCAAAAACCAAAAAGAAATCATTAAACACCATGTAAGAACATGCCATATGAGCAATGTATGATTGCAAAGGAAGGCTAGAAATGCACAAGCACACTGAGACAGTGGCTAGGGACATCTCTAAATGAGCAGTGACAGACGAGGCAGACAACTGTGTAATGGGAATGTCTGCAGGTTTCAGACCGTAGGATGGGCTCCCTCAACTTCCTGCACAAGCTATCCCAACATTAGGCTGGATAACACATCAGACCACATCTTGCAGGATCAAGACAGAACCACTAGAAGACAAATTTATATCAAGACTGCCTAAGCAGCTTTTCCCTCTTCAAAGTATTACTGAGTTATATCAAAAGCTTTTGCCAATCTTCTACCTACCACATGTATCTGTATTTTTCAAGTTCTACAGCATAACTCCCAAGGAATTAGAAAAGCATTCTAGAAGTCTTCTAACTGATTAGCACTGTGCAGTTGATCCTGAATCAGAAGAGTTCGCCATTCTGAAAACAGGTACACATAAACCGAGACCCATTTGCTTCTGTTCAGGACTTGGTGACAAGAATTCGTGTTGGAAAATTTCTACTTATAGAGATGGTAATGTCTCTTTTCTGCACACAAAGATTTCTTTTTGCTCACCAATAGTTTGGCCCTTCTCACAGAGAAAAGTATGCATGCTGTAAATGTCCTGCATCAGCTCCACATCTCCAAAGGTAAAATAAACAATATCACGTCCAGCCTCAGCAGCTGCCAATATCTGAATTAAGGCTGAAACAATGAAAAAAAAATTACATACGCACACAGGATAAAACAATTTGCTGGAGGAAAAAACACTGCATAAGTTTACAGCAAACAACCATAGCATCCATTTCCATCCATAGCAAAGCAGTACAAACAACAGGTGGGTAAGTATTACTTCCACTTTGTAAATAAAGAATGCTGGGCACTGCAGGCCAAGAGTGTTGAAGCATTCTGCTAGAGCTGTTACTGACATCCACCCTTACTTCCAGATAAGCAATGTGCTTAAAACTGAGAGGGGTTTATTTTGGTCCATGTCTCCCCCCAAACAGCATGCAGCCATTAATTAGCCAATAAATGCCTGTGGCAGCATAAGGCAACAGAGCAGCACCTTCCATCCTGGTTTGAGCTGCCTGTACAGCCACAGACAGTGGGGTAAAAAGCATCCGTGAGCACTTGGCAATTTCCATTCTATGCCACCTGTCAGAAGGAATGGAGCTAACCCTTTCACTAGATAAGCTATGCAAAGTGGGAGCTGACCCAACTTTTAGCTCCAAGAGGGGAACTATGGTTCTGCAGCCTCTTCCTGCATAATTTAAGGTGTCCATCATACCTACAATAGAAGTATGCAGCATGGAATACATTGGCTTATTCTGACCTATGAGGTGTGATATTAGCAATGCAATTCAGGTTATTTAACTTCCAGCTTTCTGGCAAACTCGTTAGCCCAGGCTGCACCCCAAGTTCTGCCAACAGCTAACATTACAATATAGACAGATTTTGTTCCTCTATATGCAAAAGAAAGACAAATGTTTCCTATCTTGGAAACAGTTTTTTGAAGATTCACCTTGAGAAATCATCTGGGGTATTGATCAATAGTGCAGCTGAGCCAAGCTAATGACCCAGTGCAATTGGAGAAAGTAGCTCTGGTCCACTTCTCACCCAGCTCCTGACTTTTTTGCAGCTCTCTGGTGCTCATCAGACATCATTGTGCCAATTCCATTCACCAAACTGGCAGAAAAGTTACAGATGAAGAATAAAAGCTAATGGTTTACTGCTAGAATAGCAGTTGAATTGGCAGAGTGAAGGGTTTGCTACGAGTCAGAGCTGAGGCAAGGCAGGGCACCAGACCACAGAGCCAAGAACAAAGAAGGGGAAGAGAAACCATGAGGAGGGGAAGAAAACCAGGACCCCCTTAGGCAGCACCAAACTTAAAAGAGTGCAGCTTTTTCACCAGCCAGCACTGCCAGGCTGGAGTGCCACAAAGGCGTGTGATCAATCACAGGTTCATTTCAGGGAACTACAACAGTCCAAACAATGGACCCCAGCAACTACTTCATCTGCTGCAGCTTGTCTTATTTCAGAGCCTGTTGGTGCAGCTCTGATATTAATTCTTCTTTTTTCTACCCAGTAAGTAGAGTTAATTAAAATGTGATTAATATTGTCTTTGTAAAGATTAATTTTAAATAAAACAGTGTACATACTGCATTACCACCTGCTAGTGGAGGCTAAATAGAAAGCTGTTCAGAGCTCAGCTCAAGAATCTTTCACATTTTAAAGAGACCTACTAAAACACTGCATTCCTTAATCAAAAAAACCCTCTCCTGTAAACCCATAGCCAAAATTATAAATTACATGATTCACATGTGAAATTAATCTCAATCCGGGAATGATATTTTAATTAAACTACTGAACCAGCTGTGGATTTAGCAAAGCTTCAGTAGTTCAGCTTTTAAAGAGTCTAATTAACTAGCTTGCATAGGGGAACAGAACCTAATGAATCTTATTATTCATTCCAAACAAACAATGCAGTTTCACTTTACAAGATATTAAAAACACCCTACTGTTTATTTTGAATTGCTCTAGATCTTATGAAACAAGGATCAATATTTCTGCCAAAAACCAGACTTCACAGTCTTCTGTACATTAATGATACACAATACCATGGGAGATTTCCATGCTACTGATACTGAAAGCAGCATCACAGGAGGAGCAGTAGAGCCTGTGGTACTGGGCTCTGGAGGAATCTGAGCTCTCTTGCCCCTTGCACCCAGCTGATGTGATCCCACTTAACTTCTGGGCTTGCACCTGAAGCAATGGCTGTACTGACATCCCTTCTTCTACATTAAAAAAATATACATGGGCTATTACAGTTCAGATCCAAGACCTTATGCAAATTAAAGTATTTATTAAACCTTCCTAACATAAATCAAGTATGCTCAGATCCTACAGTAAATACTAGTCCTGATATTAATAAGATACAATTTGGCAGCCTATTTTATCTAATGGAAATCAAAAAACAACTGCCAGGAAGTCAATGAGCACTGAGAAAAAAATAGATGCTTTATGAATTAAGCACATTAAGAGAGAAAACTAATGAAGCTGGTAGCCTGATGACTGTCTCACTGTAGCTACCTAAAGCTGTTCTGAAAAGCAAATTTTAAATACTCTCCAAATGCTTGAAAACAACAAAAAAATGTAAATTTCTATTTAGAATTATATGAACCAGGATATGAATTTACATGTCAGGATCTAACAGTTCTTGAATTGATGGAAAAGGTCTTAAATGAATGTAGGCATGGGATATCTGCTGCATTATAAATACTCTAATTAAATATAAAAGAACATGAGAAAGTGAGTGATATAGCAGGCAAGTCAGGAAAGAAAGCAGCACGTCTGAGTGACTGGAAACCTCTCTGGTATACAGCAATATATTAAGGAGCAAAACTAAACATTAAGCATTGCCAGCAAATTTGTGAAGCCTTGCAAATTACCAGGTACTTTAAACAGCTTTGCAGAGATATGAATTTCAGGCAGAATCTAAAAAGACTGCTCCAGAAAGGTCAGCTGATTTATATGACTGACAACTGAATGAACATGTTCTTCTGTGAACTAAAGCTGCATATTTGTGCTTTGGAAGATTTCAGTGCTACAAGTCCTTGCAAATCCAGCATTTCACCATCACATGCTTGCCTTAAACTTTAAACTGAAAAGAGCATAAAAGTCTAAAGCACAAAGAATAGAGTAGAATGCTTTTTTACTGTTTAAGGCCACATTACTCATGGCCTAAAGATTAGCACTAATGAACCAATTCTAAAGAATGCCATTTCTTGGCAAAAATGTAGTAATTAGAACAAAAGCAAGAGATGCACTTGAACAAGAACATATGGCCAAGGAGGAAAATGTAAGTTACTGGATTAATTTGAACATTAACTAATTGCTACAGTTTACCTTTTAATCGGGAGTCCCCTCCAAAGGCACCACATCCCCAGTTTCCCGTGGCTATTGCAGAGAGGTGTTGAGGTGGAACATTGGGTCGAGAGAAGCCACAGTAGGCCTGCATGCAGACAAGAGTCAGAGATGGATTTGAGAGGTAACCTGGTGTGATACTTTCAAACAATAAAATGATAACAAAAATCATATTGTCTTCTAGCAATACCAAATTCAAACTACTTCAATTTAACAGCAATAACAAAAAAAATCAAGGCAGGAAGATTTTTGTCTTATTTGGACCCAAGTTAAAAATTAAGATACAGGTGCTGAGTCCCAGAAATTTCATCAGAGCTACAGGAAACTTTCCTCGATAGCCTGAACAGAAAATGAACTCAGACTTAAAATTTTCTTTAAATACCAATCAGTCCTCATAAAAAAACATCAGCCAAACCAACACACCTTATAAATGTTGCAGTGATCTACCATAATTTATTTTAAAAATCCAAATCAATCAATAAATTGAAAATTGTAGGCAGATCATAAATTCACTGACGTAGGTAATTAGAATTTTGTACTAAGATATCAGTGAAGTTTACAAACTGTACTTAACTGTCTTTTTTAGGGCTAATTTCATTACCATCCAAGAAGAAACAAGCTGATGAATGTTACTTTAGTCAAGATGCTAAGGTTTTACAACTAATTTAAATTAGTCCTTCAGCACTGTACATCATATTGAGGGGATGCATTCCCTTTCCCGCTGAGAATTAGGGCAGTGTGTTCCTATGTTTGAATTTATTTAAAATACATCCTATAATATTCTACACCCTCCTGTACTGCAGAAAGCAGGAGGCTTTGGCCACAGTAGCACTGAGCTCTTATATTCAACACCCAAGCTAAAGCAGAGGCCCACTGCATCTGTAAACGTGGAATCACACTAAGGAGACTCATTAGCATGTTTTGATCCCAAAAAATTAGCACACTACTATAGTATAACTGAATTCTTGTACTCCACTGCCCAGTAAAAACAGCACTGCCACTGCTAGCACAGGCCACACACCTCTCACTACCTATGCCTTATGCTGGCCATGCAAGGCCCTAATTCTGGCCCATTAACCTTCTTATTAACTTAGGAGAATCTGCTTTGTGAACTGGAGACCGATTCCAGACACAGCATGTTAGGAGATAAAATTTGTGCAAGGTATAACAGCAAAGGCCTTGAAAACACTGGCACTGGGTGAAAGCTAAGGTCTCATAACCACAAACAGCTCACTGCTGGCAGTTACTACTCCCTTTAAAAGTACAACCTTAAAAGCTGGGAAAAGACTGCTTTAGATTCAACAAAAGAGCAGCAGCAAAACAAGAAAAACAAGTGACAGGAAAACCTCGGCTATGCAGATGATAAAGCACCTGCCACAGCTTGGGAAAGTAACCCAGTGTTCCCAAACATTATGCAGCACATAATCCAGGGCAGAGACCAAGGACTGGGAAACATCTCAAATATCTTATTTAAGGACATTATCCCAAATTAGGGATGGCAGAGAAGAGGAAAAAAATTATGCCCACCACAGTTCCAGCTTCCCCTGTTCAAAGAGCTCTTCAGCCTGGCAACTTTGACGTGTGAGATTATAAAGCACCACAATCACTGCTAAGTGCAGTTTTGTACACACAGAGCTGACTTAGGGCAGGGTCAAGGACTGATAACTTTGAATATATAATGATAATGATCAATATTGTGCAATAATTGTTAGTAGGAAGTGTGCTAGTTTTGAATGTCAACCCAGAAGTTTTGTTTAAAGGATTAAAACTGGCCTGCACTGTCAGTCTTCTTGAAGACTGTAAGCTCTAACTGGCATGTATATACACATATGCAGTTACAACAGCCCTTACAGCTATTGTGAAAATAAAGAAGATTTATGAACAGCTGGATCTGACCTCAAGAAGACATCAATATAGGAAAAGGTAAACTCCCACACAATAAGTCAATACTCCAAGGGCAAAGAAGAAAGGTGGAAGAAAAGCAAGGGGCACCATATTTTTGAACTGCCCCATGTTAAAACATGAGGCAACCTCCTTTTCCACCTTGACTGCACAGCTGAGTAGGATTCAACAACACAAATCAAAGGGAAAGAACTTACACTTGTAATTTAGAATCATTTAGAGCTTGAGTTGGACGGGACCTTTTAAAGATGACCTCATTCCAACCTGCCTGCCATGGGCTGGAATGCTATTCACTAGATCAGGTTGTTCAGGGCCCCATCCAACCTGGGACTGAACACTACCAGGGATGGGGCATCCATAGCTTCCCTTGGCAACCTGTTCCAGTGCCTCACCACCCTCACAGTAAGGAATTTCTTCCTAATACCTAATTTAAACCTGTCCTCTGTCAGTTCAAAACCACCGCCCCTTGTACTGTCACTATGAGCCCGTATTAAAAGTCCCTCTCACTTCTTTTTATAAACCCCTTTAAGTACTGGATGGATAAAATAAAGTCTCCCTGAAGCCTTCTCTTCTCCATGATGAACAACCCCAACTCTCAGCCTGTTGTTTAGAAGCAGGACAGGGAAGAGTTAACAAAAGGTATATCCAAGTTTCATTTATATTTTTGAAAGTTATATAAAATACACCTTTGAATAGCACATCAAAGGACAAGAAAAATATTTGACAATCTTTTGCTTTAACATTGGACAGCAAAACCCTGTCATATGAGACACAACTAAGCAAGAACTTCCTTAGATGAAGACAATAATATAAAAATATTTGAAAATGTTCTATAAACACTAGACTGCAGGCTGTTGTAAAAAGTTACTGGCCTTGTTGAGCTCTCTTCTAATTTTCTCTGGACCAAACTGATCAAGGAAACGTCTGAAGTGAAATGCATCTATAGCAACAATTTCAGTGTAGCGTCGTTGCCATTCATCCCTAAAATTGGAGGGGGGAGAAAAGTAGATGACATTAGTTTTTTAACATCAGCCATATAACCCCAACTCAAAATGAGCAATTCCCTGCAGATCTTCTTTCCTAGAAGCAGCTCAAAAAGTGAACTCATAACAGACAATGGAGCACTTTGTGGGTTGGGAATGAAAGCAGAATCAGAAGTGAGACAGGCCTCCCCATAAATTTAGAAATACTCTGGCTAGACTTTGGGCATGAACGTGAAACAAATCTAATTACACAGCACTATTTATCAAGTATGTAAGAACACTGCAAGGTCAGTGTTAGTCTCTGTCTTCCTTCAACATTTAAATGAGAGTACACTGTGTATGTTTCTATACCAAATGAGTAATTTTGTGTATATACTCTAATGACATTGCTGGAGAAATAAATTCAAGAGCTCAGAGCTTTCTACTCAGATTCACAGTATTTATTCTTATTTTGCCACACATCAGCTGCACTGTGGCATCTGAGGTATGGTTGTCAAAACTTCCTGTGACATAGCGATTCCCAGTTAAGTCAGTATCTTAACAAAAATGTGCATTAAATACATATATCTCTAAACAGTAAAAGACATTGGTCTAAGAACAGACATAAGGGTACCACTTATTAGCATTACTATGGCATTACCAATATGATTTAACTTTCTTAGCTTGTTGGCTCTGCTGAAGGGAGCAACATCAAGCAAATATCCTATTAAGGCAAATGCTAGGAAATACTTAGAAATACTAAGTTTTCAAATTTCTAACATTTATTTATTCCTTCACTTAAAATACTTATGTGGAATTTTACCTAGGGGTCTTATCTTCATGGCTCCTTGCCCACCGGTAAGTCTCTGCATAGCCTGTGTACTCACTGTACTGCTCAGTACCTGAAACAAATAATTTTCCAGATTACATACAAAATATGTACATATTTTTTTCACTTGGCAAATCTTTGATAGGAATCACTGCTTCTCCAAATGAACACGCAGCTCCCAGAAGCAACAGGAAACAGTGAATTTCTATTTGCACCACGAATACAAGATTTCCCTGTAAAGCTCCTTTCCCACAGGTGATGAGCAGCACCCAGCACAGAACATTACGAGTGCAGATCTACACATGCTGCCCACTATATAATGAGAAGTGGTCAGCACCAACAAACTACTTCTGTAAAAGCACCAAGACCCAAAAAGTACAGTCTGGAACATATTTGGCTGCTCTTGAAAGGTCCAACAGGGTATCTTGGCAAGTATTAAAGGCTGTCAGAAAGCAACTCCTTAAGGCCACCAGTAATTTAGCTACTATGCTCTGCTATACCAACTCCTTTTCAAAGGTTTATCCCAAGACCAAGAAAGAGCACATCTTAACCGAGAACAAGAATCATAACCTTTCTAAAAGGCTGCCTTTCACCTCATTTTATAGAGCTTCAGGACCTTGCTTCAAAAACTGGGCATTGCACAAATGCTTCAGAGAAATACTCCTGAAGTAATGCCACAACAAAATCACACCTTTTCCCCCTGTTCTGAGCCCACAACAGCTGAGTTTCAGAAGTAACCACGGAATAGTCTAGGTTGGAAGGGACCCACAAAGATCGTTGAGTCCAACTCTTCAGTGAACCCACGCCCTTGGTGTTACTGGCACTGTGCTCTGACCAGCTCAGCTGACTTGTTTGGTGGTTCATACAGGTATAATTTGGCACAATTATGAACAGTAAGAGCAAGAAGAGAACTGTTAAGCAACCCCTTAATTTGTGACACCAGCTATGCCTATAAATAGAATGGGAAAAAAGAGGTTTCGAAGACATGCAAGCTGAGAGCACAAAACATCTAATCACTAAGACGAGTACTGCCTAACTATTGCACAGATCAGCAATACTCTGAGAATACCAATGTTTAAATTTAATGTAAGTTTTCCAATCCCTAAATAAAAATGCAATTGAAGCTGAACAATCAAAAACATAAAGCTATTAACTTTAAACCTCACTGACAAGGGAATTTCAGTGTTTACCTCCAGTAGTCTCAAGCACAGGAAACAAACTGTTAAAAACTGTTTACAATGATACATATACATGAAGATATTTTCCCCATTTACCCATATTAATTTTAACTCACAAGACTTATCAATGCTCATTTAACTCATCTGCCCTGTTACACACACATTATTTATTTAGTCTAGAAGATTAATCATTCTGAGGGCACACAAATCTCGCCCTAGGCTATTTTGAAAAGTTGCTATGCAAAACGAGTGGGATGGTAAGAGATTCTTCACTGAGTTCACTTCCTGATAAAACACCATCAGAAAAATGTGGATGACAGAATATGCCTATGTATTGACATACATCCATGCCCTCGGACAAAAGACAACCACAAGCAGCTTCCATATTCAGAAATCAGCCTTCTAATTGAATTGCAGGCTATCAGCCTTCACTAAAACTTTTCCTGACATGAATAAAATTCAGTTCTCTTCATATGCTTGGTAAAAGTGTCTGAGTACAGAGCAAGAAAACACAGACAAAGGAAGTACGTGACTCTTTTGAGAGCTCTCTTTAGAGGACAACCTAGCAAAACTTCCAGCTTCAAAAAGGAAGCATTTCCTTTGGTGTCTAAGATGGGGAAAGAAAACTCTAGGTCATCAAGATATGGTACCAGGATAGATTAAATACTATTGACTATTAGACAGTCATAGTATTAACCTGGCTTTTTCAAGGTTCATTGTTTTCATTAATTTTTATGGAAGTGCAGTGTCTGATGACGAAAGCACCAGGAAACAAATAAGCAAATACACACACGTACACATATATCTATTAAAAAAATCAATAATGGAGAAACTCAAAGAAATCACACAGACTCTAAAGTCATGTCCTAGAAACACGAAGTTAATGAAAATCAATGAGTTTTCATAAGTGAAGCTCTGGAAATTTGTCAGACAAAAATGATTATTTGACTGGCAACACTTTTGCCTGTGAACTACTGGGATACAAACTTCTGTTGCTGGGAGAACAGCAGCACTATGGTATAAGCTGGATATGTTAATGTTTCTGGTGAATCTTTTTTCTTATCATTAAAAAATAAAAAGAGGTACAAAAAAGGCAAAAAAATAAAGTTCCACCAGAACTTCAAAAAAAAGCTACAAAACCTAGAAAAGCCTACCTAAAGTCAAAAGAATGTATATACAAGTACCATTCAAAAGTCCACCCTTTGTGAGACTTGTAAAAGTTACATCTTCAGACAAAAAGTGAAATTTCCAAGTGTTGGTGTTTATGGGACCTCACCAACTTAGAAAGATTTGCAATTACTACTAAAAATAAATATACCTTTCTCAGACTCCATAGTCTAGCTTTACACTTGCATATGAACTGTACAGCATTATAACGTTTCCAGGGATTGGGAAAAATGCCACCATAGTGTTCCTCTGGTATTTCTAATGAGCTAGAAATTATATCCCTGAAGAGGCAGGACCACTAGCACTAAATAAAAAGCAGATGTGAAAATTGCAAGAGTAAAGTTTTGTAGTCACCAACAGAAAGGCACATTTAGTGCCATAAGTGAGAGGAATGTCGTTCTTTCCCTTTCAATCAGTTCTTCCAATCCTTATCTTGCACCACCATTAGTCTTTGGCTCTCCCAACACTGGCACAATCAGCCTGCTAAATCCAGCTGAAAACCAATTTTCCCCTCTGAGTAAATTTTCA
Organism: Struthidea cinerea; assembly: GCA_013397865.1. Lineage (NCBI taxonomy): Eukaryota > Metazoa > Chordata > Aves > Passeriformes > Corcoracidae > Struthidea > Struthidea cinerea. The sequence goes on from VZTI01006027.1 coordinate 156,574, forward strand.
GCCAAACCAATTATCTCAACCCATCTCATTTCCTGCCTCAGTAATGTGGTCAGAAGACTCCAAAACTGCCCTGCTAGGATGTGGTCCCAACAGGCCACGGATAGATCTGTAGATTTAAAGCAAACATGGAACACAGCTTCATCTGCTCTTAATGCTGCCCAAGGATGTGTGAGTTCCAACAGGGGGAAGAAAGAAAAAAAAAAAAAATCTGAATGAAAAGCACTCACACTTTTTCACAGCTCTACCAGAAATGCAGCTGTGGGAATCTCTGGTGTTGCTGCTGACATTTCTGTAGGTAGATGTCTGTGTTGAAGAACTTGGCTGTTTGCATGACCAGTTCTATAGTCATTACAGCAGTGATCTTAACCAGATACTGTGAAATCACAACAAATTTAATTTATCTCCCAATTTCTTGGACTCCTCTGCAAATTTAAGCTACACAGTTATACCCATTAGGCTGCCGAGTCAAGATGCATCACAAAGAATGTAATTTATCAAGAGGATCATGACACAGAGGAGACTTGGCTAAGAACCAAGGTGGAAAAGCTCCAGGGATTAAATAAAAATGATGGAATGAATAATTCCATTAGAGAAGAACTCCATATCCCAAACACTAATTGCAAAACACTGAAGTACTCAAGAAAACTAAAATGTTGCTGCAGTGAAAAAACATTCTCACCTTTACTTGTCCATGCCAAATAAACATTTTTGTTTGCAGGGGAATGGAAGAAGGTCTTTCAAAACACTGATTTAGTGTTTCCCCCCAATCAGTTATTACCCAGACTGATGGCTGTGCTCTGTTTGCATCCTTCCCAAAGAAGTCTCTCCCAGAGGAGAGTGCTTAAAATATGTTAAGATGGTATCATATCCAAAATACAGAACAGAAGTCTCCGATGGCCAAGAAGATTTTTTCTGACTCACTTTTTAAAAATGTAATCACAAAAGCCAATTTATCAAAAACTTTTCACAGATAAAGGCATTAATTCTGACAGGATGGAAAAACAAAATAAAACACTGTCTTAAAAAGATTACCAAGCATAAGACTGAAAACAAAAGATGTTCTGCCCAGTACAATCAATAACTCAGGAGAGAGTAAGACCTGCAAGATTTAAGCTCAAATTTCTACTGTGTATGCATGTGAGAGAAAGAAGTGCTATTGATGGATTTTTCCAAGAAATGTGTTCTAATACCTACAGAACTCTTGACTTCTGAGACAGCTCAGGTAACTAAACCCAACATTTTTACTATAGCAGACTGAAAAATATAAACATAGTCTTCTATAATGTTTACCAAGAGGATCTCTCTGATCATATATTTTTTCTTTATAGTTGCTCTTTAGTGTAAATAAAGTAGCATTACAGCATCATTTTATTTCTTCAGTCATGAAAAATGCCCACTCGTGGATAGAACGGAGACAGCATGACCTGGGCTGCTCCAGTTCTTAACAGTCACATCTGGTCTATTGATGCTAACTGTTTTAAGCCAATGGATAATAAAACATTCCAAGTTCTATGACACAGTGGGAAGCAAAAGAAAAAACCCTTTCAGCTAAGCTCTAGGCAGACAGGACGCCTCCATACACAACCCCTCAGCAACATACTGGAGAAGCAGGTAGTTTTTGACGTAATTAGGAGCCCATAACTAACTTACAACTAACACAACCACATATGTGGAACTTACAAGATCAAAATCCTTCAGAGACAGTTTCTAGCTTTCTACCCTTTTCTAACGGATGCAGATTTTCTACTCTTCCAATTCCTCCCCTTTCAGGTAATCAGAAGGTAGTTCCTCTTCTTAAGAGTGTTCAATCCCACTGATCACATCGAATGTTACAAATTCCAGAGAGGAACAAAAACCCCACATCCTTCAACATAAGAAAAGCGGTATCAGATAATAGCTGGAAATTGTAGCTGTTACCTATATTGCCCATCAGCATTCTCTAGCTAAAGACACCAAGTCCTCAAACACATTTACAGAGGAAAAAAAGTTCTTCTGCTTGCTGTCACTATTTTTTTCTCCTTTCACAAACCATCTATGGAACAGTGACCCTGTGGTGTTAAGAGGTGTGATGAAGTAGGAGGCTTTTTGTCAAATGAGTATCAACTTTTTGTTTTTTACTTTTTTTTTATCCTTACAGCATTTAAACATACTAAACTTCAACTTGTAAAGTATTTTGTATATATAAAACCAGAATTTGATGTGAAACATTTTCTGCAAAGACTAACCTGTGATGATAAGACATTCATTGTGATCCAAGACTTCAGTGATGAGCCTTGATACAATCAGTTCTGGGTTGATTAAAAACCGGATTTCTTCTTGTACTAGTCCTGCCCCAGTCACACCACCTCCAACAAATCGGTTTGCAAAATCAACCTACCAAAAATACATTCAGGAGGATTATGACAGGATAAGGGGGAAAAAAAAAAAATCCTTTCATTTACGAAGGTAAATAAAATAATGTACAAATTTCAATTATTCTGTTGAAATCTACTGCTATCACTTAAAACTACAAGCAGAGGGACTGATTAACATGATCATGCCTTTCTCTTTTTTTCCATTCAACTTCTCAGAAAACTTAAGGCAAATGAGACATTACACAGCAAAAGAAATTTTGCATCTCAAATGCTCCAAATCCAAGTTTTGTGGGTTTTCCTTGAAGAGGCACATGTTTCAGAATAAAACACATTGCAGTAAATGTGAAAGATGAAAACAGCATTCTTTTTAGGGACATTGAAAAGTCATGAGTTTGTCCTTTGAAAAGCATTCTTCCCCAACTGTCTACACTGAAGCATCTTTAGATTAGCACTGCCCCTGTAACAGTTCTACACACAAAAAACCCTCTTACGAATTCTCCTTGAAATGCACTTGAACAAGGCAAATAATTTTGACTCAAAAGGTTTCTTCTTGACATAGAGAAGCTCTGGAATATTTTTTTGCTGCAATGGTACGTATTTTACACATTACATTTGCATACAGACCACAGTTTTAAAAGGAGTTTGTTTATTCAAAAAAGTAACTACTATTCACTCAAATTAACTGCCCATATAAATTTATAATTTAAAAAAGTTACTTCATGTTTCAAATGCTATTAGCTTCTTACTGGTTTTTACTTAGATAGCTGATGAGAGCACAGGTACAGGAGGGGGACAGAAGTTGCTGGGGTGACATGAACACCTGTGTAGATTACAAACTGACCCAGGAGGCAGAGTCCAAAGCACACCAAGAGCCAGCCACTACAGCAGCATGTATTCCTTTAGTCTATCCTGGAAATATCAACACATTTCAGTTGTTTAAGATTTGCTAAACTTAACTATGATCAAATAAGTTATATGAAAACCACTCAAATGTTCAGCGTGCCAGGGCCCCAAAGCACTGTAACTGTACTGAGCAGCCTCCCCTCGGGCCCCATCCTTGTCCCACACAAACACCCACCCCTGTCCTGGCCCTCACCTGAGACACATCCCGTGTGGGCCCATACCCAGTCCTGTGCTCTGCTGATGCCCACGTGCTCACCAGACATCTCTCACTGTCCTTGGTGCCCTGACTCACCACCTTCCCTTTGTCTGATGGCCACCAGCCAGTCAGCAGGAACTGTGATTGTCACCACCCCTGCCCACTGAGGCTGAGGTCACGGTGGACTCCTGCACTGCCCTGCCTCGGTCATCCTGCTCCCTGCTGGAGTGACTGCTCTTCATCTGAGCAGAGATATTTTGTTGGATAAGACTTGAAATAGCCAGGAGGAAACATACCACATCCTAGGCAATACTCCCTTTTAGAGAGTGCAACACTAGAAAAATGGTCATTATTGAGCAATTGCTGAGTTCTTCATAATTTCAGCACACATTTGAGTGCTCAAGTTTCATAAAGTTATGAGACATTTTAAAATGTGAGCAAAAGGCATAGCAGAAAAAAATTCCTCCTAGTCTCATTCCTCCTCTTTCAATGCAGTACTTGTCCCTGGCTAAAAAAGTTCTAATTTTTACTTTTTTTTTGTAAAAGAATTCTAGAAGGCAGACTTTTTCTTTTCTTTTTTTTTAAGAAAAGCAGAAAGCAAACAACTAATTTGAAAACTCAAACGTGTTACTTCCTATAGATATGGACAGGACATCCTCCTCATGAATTTGTTTTGCTGACTGCCTCCCAGACTGAAACAGTGGTGCTGGCAGCAGCAAGAAAGTCTCCTGGAGCACTGACCTGGTCACTGTCTGGGGCACAAGAATAATTTTTTTTTTTTTTTAATAAACTGAAACCCTTGACAAGTCATCAAGATCGCAGCCTGAATCTTTTATCTTGTCAATCTTTGATCCTGGCTTGAACCAGAAGACCTGAAGCTGTCCAGGATTTGTGATTTTCTGTCAGCCCTTTCTGTAACAGGTACATGTGCTACCTAGATGAGCTGGGGAACATTGACAGTACTAAGACTGCTCATGGAATTAATTTAGATGGGTTTTTTTACGCTGTATAACATCTTGTCATTTAAGTCAATTGCGGATAAACAAATAACTTTGTTAAGCTGGCAGACCATGAAAGTATGACAAAAACATGAAAGCCACTTTAAGTGTTATATGCACTTACCTGTAGCATACCTTGTCCATTGCTTTCGATGGTGCCTTCATAGGTGACATGCAATCTAGATAGTTTTTTCTGAGATCTACCATTGAGGAAAAATATTGTACAGAAAGGATAATTTCAGAACCCCCATAGAAAAACATTCATTTTAAAACAAAACTCACCCAAACCTAAACTGTTTACATACCTTAAACATAAAGTGGTTTAAAAAACCCCACAAAACCCCTAACAGATTAAAGAAAACATGTTTCCCTTGCAGACACAATGTGGAAAAGTTTAACAAAGTCATTTGTTCAGTTTCTCCACCTTTTACCATAAAACCCCAAATCTGAAGTTCTAAGTTTTTCTTGTTCCACATTAACTTGCTAACCAGCAATAAAGCTGCAATACTTGTGTTCAAGCTGGTTATCACCCACATTTCATTATATTTCCTGTCATTTCTTAAATCAAGCCATCCCTCTCTTTTTTCCCCCACTCAAGCAACAGCACCAAAGATATGCTATTGTTTTAAAACTTCACCTAAGACTTGTTTGCTTTACACACAAACATATGGGAAAACTCAGGACACAAACTACTTGTGGCAATTCACCCACCGCCCTCTGTATTTCTCTCTGCAACAATCCATAGCAAACACTCTTTTCTGTAGTACTTCCAGACCTGAATCAATTCCAAATGAATGACATTCAGTTAACGTGGACTTAAGAAATTTCTTACATTAACAGGATGTTTGACTTACCTCTCCCAGTCTGGAAACTCCTGAAGACACTGCCTTGTAAACGTCACCAATCCCGTAGGTTCTACAGGCAAACCAACCCCAAAGGAAAATGTATTAAGGGTGGGAGCTTTAGCTTTTAGATTATCATAACTGGCAAGCTTTCAAAACTACAAACATCATTCTTGGTAGATACCAAGAGCTTAAATTTCCTCAAGAGTGACTCTGATTGTTCCCCTGACTCTAACTGAAGACAAGTAACATGAAGACCAAAATATTTACTTCTCTTCCCACTTTGCAGTTTGAGTATTTTAGTTTTTCCAGATCTAGGAAAAACTATTTCTTAGGTGATTTTCACTTTAACAACACTAACCACTACTAGAAAGACCCAGTAGTTGAACTAAAATGAGCTGCTTTAGAGAAAAAGAGATTGTGAACCTTTAAAATCAACAACTGTTCAGTGTCAACAGACAATCCAGAGAGTATTCAACCTATGGATGGAGGAAGCAGCAGCTCATATTTCCAACAAAGTCCGACTGTGTCAATAAGGACGCAGTGCTAGCAGATTCCAAATCAAGCCATTTTCAGCCCTGCCAGGATGCTAGTGAAATTCACTGGATTCCAACTGAGAAAAGACTCCTGCCCTCCAGGGAAAAAGAGGAGCTGTTTCTCATTGCAGGAAGGATGCAGTATCATCTTTTCTCCTCATTTTACTCAAAAAAGTTCAGTTTTGCAACAGAAAGAAAATATCAACCTTTTATTAGGTGATATCATCCTAACAAAAACTTCAATTAAGACTTGTTTCTCTGCTACAGTAAGTCTACTGTGCCGATTTGTGAAAACATTCAGAACGGCATGTAAAGCACAAATGCATCCTTCTAAAAAACCTTAAGTGGTCCCATGCTTTTCTTTAAAATTTAGGTTAAAAAAGGTTAAAAAAGTTACTTTCTCTGAAAAAAATTGCATAGCTTTCAAGCATAGTAATCAAGTGCTCTTTCACAAAGGAATTCTGTTATCAGTTGTGGTATTCTACAAATCAAGCATGCACCTTTGGAGCACAAAGTCTTCAGTCCCCACTGTGTTCTTTTACAGAGAATTCAATTATTATTTACAATAAAAAGAGTTGCAAAATTATTACAGTAATTTATAGAGCTAAGCTACTTCAGCCCTACTAATTCCTGGGACAAAAAAAAGAGTAAGAAATGGGGTATTTTAAAGGTACAATAGGAATTTTTAATTCAAGAAAAGAGCATTCAAGAATCTCATTAAATATTATTTAAAGTTATAATGGTAGGAAAATCTAATGTGGTAGTTTCATTAAGCATGTTCCCATCAGATTTCACATGCGCAGGGGCTCAGGGACAGCTGCCTAAATTTAGGATTTGGTTTGTACAAAAACATTATTACTCAAGTATTAAAAAAAGCTGTACACCATATCTCTTCTCAGTCCCACACATAGATCACAAGTTACTTTCTACCTCAGAGATTTAGCTCAATTCACGTTGCTTAAAGTCTGACAGCTGAAATAGGATATAGCTGCATTTACTTTGTGGTGAATTAAAATGATGAACTGAAGATGGTCTGAACCAAGTAACGGGCTTTTATATTTAATAGTTTAAATCTGTCTTTCTTTCAAAACAAATCCTTCTGAGAAAGTATGAAGTTAATAGTAAAATGCTGACATGTAAAGAAAAAGTTTTTTTAAAAAAACTATTATAAGGGTATTGCTGCAGATGTGATGTATGCTATTACAGTAAAATCTCTTTCTCTCCAAAAATGCAATATATAAGCTATGGTAGTTATCACAAAAATAAATCTGTTTTTGAAAGCTTATGCAAATGTTGAAATCTGTGGTAATAACAGAAGATCTGACTATGTGCTAAATTCTCCAAGAGGAGGAGATATCTCATGTCTTGCCATCATTTGTTTTATTTGAACTGGGCAAGCTTAAAAACAGCTTTGCTTTGGAACCATGGAAGGGAAAAACCTGAAATACCAACACGAGTAGGAGAAAATACCTTAGAACTACAAACATCATAGCCAAAAGACTAAATATGCATTCTGCAGGAGAAGTGAAGCTTGACTCAAAATCTTTAAGCCTGTGATTTTAATGACTCTAATGGTGCCAAGTTCCCTCTACATCCTCACTCTGATATGTGAGGCAAGTGGTTGCATATATTACAAGCATTATATACATACATATATTTATATCTACATCTACACAATGATCTACACACACATTTTTATGTATATATATATCTACAGGGGGCTAAAAATATATCTCTGTATTCTACACACACCCCATATATGCATACATACATATTTATATATATTTATCAGAAAAAATAAAACAGAATCAGCTCTAGGCAAAGAATTTGCTTGCATGCATCATACATATGGGAAGAAGGGCCATTAATATGAATATCAGTATACTTTGCAACCAGGCTTTTGTTACATACTTCTATCACCGCTGCATAGCCATTTCTAAATTTAATGGGATTAAATTTTTCACGTATCTGCTTTGCAGCTCAAAAAAAGAATAAAGGATATACTTTTTTCTGTGACTCTTCTAAAATAGCAGAAAAGGGTCTTAAGTTTCTCAGGCTTTCTTGGTGACCGCCCTTCAAACAATCTGAAAAACAAGAAATAAAAGCAAACAATTAGGTTTTAGGAATGCAGTGCATAGGAATTAATGCTACTTACTAATTGCAATTTGATTTTTTGTAATTATTATGCACACATTTCATTAGCCTTTCTTTTAAGTACTGTACTGTAGAAAAAACACTCTAGACAGCCCCTCTGTAATACAAGATTTTATGAGTAATGAGTTTATTGACTTGCTATATTTCTTATGAAGATGATAAGTAAGTGCCTCTCTCACTTGCACCAATTTTCTAATACCAAGAAATGTAATTTCAATATGAACATTTTGGAAAGCTACTAGTTTTATTTGCAACAAATTGACATGTTTAACAGGCCATTAAGTGACCAAGGGGTGAAAACATGTATGTTGAGTACTCCAAGATCCAAATGTCTTACCCTCTTTCAGCTCAGTGAGTTGCTCAGAAGAATTAATGCAACCGTGTTGCTTTCAAGAGCTGCACAGCACCAGCAGCATTTCTAAAGAAAAGAACCTTCCCCCAACAGAAATGGCTCCATCCACTGGGCTGTTACTGCCATTCTAACCATCATTTGTGAAAAACTGAAGCATTAAAAAGAAGGGTCCTATTTTTAGCCATTAAGTGAATGTATTCTTTTAAGGCTAGCTGAAATACTTTTACTGCATCATCTATCTTCCAGCAACTTGAACCCGCATTACTTAATTTCACTTCCAACAGAGTGACAAGGCATTGTTATTGGCAACACATAATGGAATATATCTGGAAGGAAGAACAGCAGTGACTTCAGAAATAATACCCTTTGAATAGGAAGTTCACTAAAAGATGTCTGATCCACTGAAAGCCCTGAGGATATAAGATTCCCCCCAGTAAACAGTCTAAGTAAAGGAATGACACAACATTATTCATTTGTTTCTGTGCAGTGGAATGACAATCTGCCTTTAAAACCAGAGTGCTGGGAGGTGAATTGAACTAGATTCAGCAAGGAAGTGAACAAGATGTATTTCAGCATTTAAAAATTCTTATGATGTATACAGGCTGAAGAGATCAATTGCATCCAAAATCTGTATCAAGTCACAGAGGTTAATTTTATTAACATGTTGTTCTTTGAACAGTGAATCAGGACTTTAAGAAGATAAACTCCAGACTTAAACAGTCTATTCTAAAATGGGCCTATATGCAAGTTCTATCAAGGCCTTGAGCTTGCACAGCTAAAAAGGGGTTCGTATAAGGAGTTAATGTGTGCCTGTCTGTGCAGGTATTGCCTAAATTACCCCCAACCTCTTATCTGGAAGTCTTATTTTGTATGAAACCTTTAAACTGGTTAATTTATCTATCAGCCTGATCATGCCTTTACTAATTTTTTGCCTCTTCACATCAAAGTGACACCTTGCTTACATTGCGAACTCTCAGGAGAGAGTTCTTGTCACAAAGGCAGTATGTAATTCAGTATAAACAGCAGGCTGGGCAGGAAAGGTGAACAAGTTGAAGAAGTATGCCTGAAGTAAGTCAGATCAAGCTAAAACCAGTCATATTTGTGAATGCAACAGGAAATGCAAGTGATATTTACATGATTCAAAAATCCTGGCCTGGTCCTACCCCATTAATTTAACTGGAGACATAACATGGCAAAGTTACAAACCTTTTACTTTGAACCTATTTCTGAAAAAATAAATTCTGCAAAATTATGAAAATTTTATTTTTGAAGCAAATATTTTAAAGAATAAAGCTATATGAAGGCATCACTAAGATATTAAATAACATTCTTCTACAAGTGCTGAGACACAGATCCTACTATTAAAAAACCACCTGAAAATCTAAGTGGAAACCATGTAATTTCCTGACAGAACCACCTAGGGCCAAAACCCATTAATTTCAATTAAAGAACTCATCCAAATAAAGTGCACTGTAAATCAAATGCAAAGTACTGCTACTTTCAGGTGAAGTAATTGAAATCTTACTGGCAACTGCGTATGTAAGCTGTTTGGCTTTGTACAGGACGTTCCCACTGCCATGCAGTAACTTCAATTTATCAGCTACAGGAGCTGAGAAGGCCTCCAGGACTGATCACCAAACACAAATGCAAATTCATCTCTGCCTCTCCAGCCAAGCCAGGGTAGAAGCAATGTTAATCAAACAGAAGACCTCCACAGAGGTACATTTAAGTATTCAAGCCAGAGATTTTAAAACATAAGAAAGTAGGGGGATGAAGTTTGTGTTTATGACATTGTAGATTGTTAAAGTCATTGCAGCTAAATAAAAAATCTTTCCTAGCAAATACTCAGACACTTAATTGTTCTGAAGAGAACTCCAATACATGAGAAATAAAATACTAAAAACAGTAAAAACTGATATTGGGAAAATGTCAAACTGTCAGTAAATACACAGTAAAGTTACAAGTCAATAGTGCATACCATTTCAACAATTATTACAAAAACATGTACTTTTTTTGTATTAGCATTTTCCTAATAATTTTGGGGTGGAAAAAAAAGCATTTTAAAAAGTGCAAGCAATATTCTGGTTTTTGCAGTCTTGACTATCAACTCAAAATTGTCATATTCGCCACCAGTATTTCCACCTTCTAAAGCTGGAGTCACAAGCTCCACAGAACCTGTTCCAAAATCCTTCCAGTGCTGAGGCAAGCGGACTTCAAACCTGCACAGACCTTCAAAGGGTGCATTGAAAATGACACAAGAGAAAAATTATTTAAGAACATTAAGAGCTTCACAAAAGCAACCTTGGCATGCATGGAGTTTACCAGGGAGAATCTGAACCAGCTTAAGTAAACAGTTCCCAAATACATTGTTTCTGATTAAGGTAAAATCAGAATACAGTATATATTTGTAAAATTTAATTTCCAAGGAGTTAAATTGCTCCCATGATGTTACTCTAAGATTTAATCTCCCAGTTCAATAATTTCATAATGATATTTCCATAACCAGGCTGGGTTTCTTTTCAAAGAGAATAATCATGTCTTTACATTGAAGTTGGAACCTATTGTAAGACCCAGAAAGGTGTACACACTGTAACAATATGCAAAAATTTGCAGTATGGATCGTACTTCACAGAACAATTCCCATTCATAAATCCATGGCATTCCATGGATACTTTTTGCAGACTATCCACAATTTTGTACTTGTGATCCCTACAATTAACCATGTGTACTTTTTCCTCCACTACCCCACAGGCACTAAAAAGTGTCTTTGCCTTTATTACTGGACTTGAAGACACACTTGAGTTGTTTCTTACATTTTAGTGCGATCTCACTAAAGATAACGTAACATCTAAACAAGTACAAAACCTTTTACTAAAACCTGATCTTCTCCTACAAATAAAAATCAAAGAAGGATTTACATGGAAGTCATATGGATAGATTAATTTCACCCAGTAAAGGGGGAAGGATGGAAAGTTAAGGCAGAAACGAAAATACTGAATAGACATTTCCTTCGACCTCAACAACAGAGCTAATCACTAAACAGTTTTTAGTCTTTTAGTCTAAAGGTAGTAGATAACAAAACACTTGGAAAAGAGAATAAACCAAATATCTTGCTTTTTCTATCTTGCTGCATTTCAAGCCTATGCTTACCTGACGTACATATACATTTAGGGATGGAAATAATACGTGTAAATATGTTACTGTCAAACTTGTATTGCCCTCCATATGATTGAGGGCTATTTTGATTAAGTGGCTGAGCATCCTCAGTTGCTGAGCATCCTCAGTTGCTGAGCATCCTCAATAGGAACCACTGAAATTTCATGCTGATACACAGCACCCTAAAGGAAAAACTAATATAGTGTTGAATGGCCCAATAACCTCATCATTTAGGATTGCATTAGTTGCACTGGGGAGCACATAAGAGACATCTCTTTCATCTTTCTCCCGCAATTCCCAACCTCTTGGAATAAAAAAAACCCCAAAAAACAAAATGGAGTCTCAGGAACAAAAGAGAAATATAAAACTCTTTTTCAAAACCAGTATTGTATTTCTAATGAAGTATTTTTTGAACTCTGACTTCCAATACTAAGCACAGCTTATCAAAGCACTGTTTCAAAAGGATTCTCTCTCAGTATGATTTCACATTTTTTATTCAATGGGGCTCAAGGCAACCTTAGTCACATCCACATTAAGGACTGCCTATAGATATTGGTGTATCTAAGGTCAAAGAAAGCTGTGTGCATTAATGTGCACAGAGAGAGAGAAGCCCACCATGTAAGACTTGGAACGTGCCTGTAATTATGTGTGCTTATCACACAATTGCATGGGACAGAGAACAATTTCATTCTCTAAATACATGAAAGCAAACCTGTTTACCAGGAATAAGTGGAATTATGTTATTTACCCATATCATTTGCCTCAAGTATTTTCTGAGAAAGCAGTATTGGTTGATTATTTATTGGGTGGGGTTCCCTCCATACAGAAACATACATCCGCCTTTCAAAATGGAATTTTAAATCACTAAAGCTTCACTTCAGTGACAAAGATAGGAGATAGGACCAGTCAAGGACTTTTCACGAAGAATGGAGCTGCAACAAGTGTTTCATTGCTATAATTTATGCTTCCCTTGCCAAAGGAAACCAACTACACAATGTTTCAATCCTGGTACTTAGCTGTATTTCGTGAACATAATACCCCAGACTCACTCTGGTCTCCAAAGTATGCCAGGGAGTGTGCAAGACAATCCACTAGGCTGCAGGAAGAATGTATTTTTGTCCCATTCATTAAATAAAAAATATCTTAAAGTAGTGTTTATTTCATCTTTATCTCATCCTTTCTAAATTTTTTTTGCATGTTTTATAATGCAACATATTAGTAAAGTAGCACACGTATGTAATTACTAAGTAAATAAATAGGAATACATTGGGGCTGCATGCTCAAGAATATTTTACTGATGGGTATGTGTGGTCAAAAAAGCTTGGAGACCACTGCCCTAGACAGCTCTAAATACTTATACATCAATTAGATAATGCAAGATGAGGAAACCTTAGCAAATTTTAAATGGAGCATTCTTATATCCAACATAAAATATAAACGCTTACTAGAAAGTCCTGCAGTCTTTGAAAATATTTTAAATGAGAATTAGAAGGAAAACTATTCAGAATATCACAACTTCACTTTATGAAATTTGGACTTAATAGAAATCAAAAGCAGAAGAATCCAAATGAGGAATTCCTTGCAGAGACATAAAAAGCAGCCAAATTAACCATCCTTCTGACAAAACAAAAGGAAATGCCACTGTCCACATCTTGCACTTCCCAATAGGAAAACAGAGCACAACGATACAGAAGTCAGGCACCAGCAACCTCGGTTCTGCTTTTCTGGTGCCTGGTGTGTGCCTCTTCCACTCAACATTAATTCTTTCTGTATTAAAACTGCCTTCCTTCTCTTTGCTTATAAAGGATGCAATCTTAGAGTTTTCTAATTTCCTTCATATCAAGTAGGAGAAAAACAAAACATTCAATATTTCAACCTCATGGGCAATTTCTTATTTACTGTGATGTGTCATAGGTACAAGCTGTTGTCATCTGAGAAGTTATTTAAGAACACTGCACTATTCAACAACCTTATGTTATATTAGAACTTCATCTATAGATTAAATAATGACTTTTAAGATGTGTGTAAACAAAAAAATGGAACAATGTAATTTTGTTGGGAAATCTAGATGCAAAAAACTATCTTTCATCTCAGACACTGCCATATACTCACATCGCTCTTCTCTGCACTTTTCATTTTGTAGTTGTCTTTATTGTGGCAAGTAACTTGGAGCATTCTAAATCTGTTTTAACAAAAGGTTTTGGTGATTTATGAGTCTTAAAATACATCAGGTTGATATCTGACCTTAATGAAATGATAAGATGCTAACTCCAAGTGCTCAACACCAGGGAATAGCAGGGTAAAATGTTTCACCCTGGGGATCTAAACCAAAGGACAACCAACAGCATGGTACAGCTAAGTTCTGGACTACAGTTTTATATTTACTGAGCCAAAAACATTCAGATTCAGTACTGTTTTAATCACTACAGCAGCGTAATTATGACAGATTCATAAAAATAGTGTCCTATTGAAGTTGCCTATTTAAAGAGTATTTCCACATTTACCAAACACAAATGTTGATTTAAATTTTTTTACAGAAAATTATACTCGACTTAAAGTAATCCGTCCAAAGCTAATCAGTTCACGTGCCCAAAGCAGACATAACAGAATGAGTTTTGTAGGATCAGTGTCCTTTAACTCAAAAAATCTAGAACCACTTACCAGAGGAGCAATACATCTCAGTCCAAACCAAGTTCTCTCAAAATCATTAGATAATTTATTCCCCAGAGAATACTCATTAGTGTTGTGAAATTGATGTTGTTTATGGAGAGATAATTGCATTACTGGTAAATTAGATTTCAATTCTCCTGCATAAATGTACCATACAGTTTCCCATTTCCTTTCATATATTATATATTCCATAAAAGAAATATATCTTAACTAGTGTGTTTTTCTCCTCATTTCCAATCACTTGAAATTACTTTAAAGGTTTGTTTGATAAAGATGAAGAAATTCAGTCCTAGTGGAATACTGGTGGTTTCAGACCAGAGCATCCACTAATGTAAGTGCCAGAAGATCTACCAGGCTTATGCCATTAGACTTACTGCCTTCAGTTATGAATTCAACCCCAGTGGCTTTGATGGGAGCTATCACATCTCCAGTTTAATTACGGAGTTTTTGAACTCGGAAAATGGAAGAGTTCTTCTAACTTGACACAACAGCTAAAACAGATCCATAGCAGGTCAAAGACACAGCAGAAGCAAAACAGGTCCTTGACAAACCTGTGCCCTTTCCAGAACACTGACTCAAGATTGCAGACATTTTTTCTTTCATTTTGCTTTTGCATACAACCAAACTAGACAGTTTCCTAAATGACCAAATTCTATAGTGTCTATAGTGTAATTACAACTATCACCACAATCAACTATTTTAAACTCGGCAACCAACATCATAAACGTAGAGAGTCAATGCAATTCAGGCTCTATATTCAACCAGAATGCAATTTCCAAGAAAAAAATCATCAATAAGATAAATAAAATGGCCAATTCAATTCTTTCCTTTGTGATGGGTTATTTTTGCACAAATCTGCCCAATCTATTGTCATCATATATATTATAGTAGTGTTTTTTAAGAAGAAAAATTGAACACTCTAAATTTAACTTGACATTTTGAACAGAAGCAATATTTTATGCTATTTAGTATGATGTAATGTTTGGCCACAGAATGGATGTCATTCTACCTACTAGAATTCATAAATATTAAAGCTCTTAAACTATGAATTCCATTTTATCAACTATATTTGAAATGAATTATGTTATTAATTACTTAGGACTCATAACAGGCTCATCCTTGCCAAGCAAAAAAGGGAAGAATTCAATTAAATTATTGAGTATTTAATTATGCACAGGTGACTTTCAGTCTGTAACAAGATGAGGAATCAAAATGGACAGTCAGTGTCACAACACACCATTACACCAAGTGCTTCAGTGTCAAAAGAGGAATGGCCACTTTTATTCTCCTCTCATTAGGCAAGACTAACAGCAGGAGAGGAGAGGTAAAGCACAGATGATGTATGTTAATACTAACACGTACAACAGCCTTCCTCCCAGTCAGCTGCACTCATGTCTCTATGAGTCTTAAATGTTAAACTATCTTGCACTGACTCTCTTGTTCTGTCAAACAGATTTGTACCTTGGGGTGAGTAGGGGTGGAACTTAAAATATGGTACTTAATAGCACATAAAAACCTAAAGCAGGGAGAAGACTGGGAGGAAGAGGGAACATATCAGCATTTAAACATAAAAACCATAATTATTTTATAGTGTATAAAAAGGTAATAATGTTTAAGTCTCCATAAAGTGAACTGATAAGAGACTGCTGTGTAAAACCAAAAACACAAGGAAACTTACACAGATGTGTTTCTAACTTAGCAGTAACAAATCTCAGTTTTTCAGTGTCACAGAACTGAGGGGAAGAGTGGGAGCCTTTTATATGAATGTAGACAGGATATGGATAAAGGAAATGAGGAACACCACCTTTGCTAAAGAAAAAAATCCTAAAATGTTAGCATTCATGCACTCAGTAATTTGGCTTTGTTAGGGAACAACAGCAGGTTATTTTTGATACTCAACAAAGTCATTTATTCACAGTCATGTAGCAGATGAATTAATGCTGAGGAAAGAACTAAGTGTGAACTTAGCTAACTAAGCTACAGACCATAATACTGTAGGGACAAAAGGTTGCTGTATGAACAATCTGTTATGCCCGGCCCTAAGCAGACAGAGCAGAGCAGCAGCCTCCAAAGCCTTTACATCCAAACATTTTTATAAACAGGAAAAAAGAAGTCACAAATATTTTAACTTCAGTCATTGCCTACTGCCTTTTGAGTACATCCAGCTTCCCAGAAAGCTTTTTTTAAAAAGCTGAAAATACACATTGCAGTGAACCAAACCTTGTCATCTTTACAAGTCTGAAACAACAGCTGAAAAGATGACAGTTCACTCTGTCCTTGCTACTAAAGAAGTAACTTTGCAGGGCAGGAAAATACAGGGTTGACAGGAAGAAAAAAGACGTAAGATACTATCTATCCTCCTTCTTCCCCCTCATTTTAGATTTTAACTAAGGCAGAGTATATACAGTAGCAGAAAACTGTACAGTCTTGTAGTACTCTCTCCACAACTCTTCCTTTTGCTTTTATCCTAGCAATCCCACTCTCACTGACACATTCCCTCAAATTTTATCCACTGCCTGTCACACCTTGTATTCTACTTCACTACTTTGCTTATAATCAAATTCAAAATACAGGGGGTGTAGGGGTGTAGATTTGCTGTAACAAATGGTTACGCAAAAAAAAGGACTAGAAAAGGAAACTGTACTTATCTAATAAATGCATATATTGGCAAACACTGAGGAAGAGTCACTTTTAATCCTCGCTAACCAGAGGACATTAGCTTCCCTTCTTTTCTCCAGTTTGGCAACAATATTGTTGTTCTTGCACAAATAAAAACAGCTTTCTACCCTACGTGACTAGAAGCTGAGCATTGCCTCATTCATAATGCAAAAGGAAGGCCTGAAGGTTGTCTGCTCTAATCCCCTTCTAAATAACATTGTTGGATCTTACTAGGATAGCACCAGGCAGCCAAGTCAGAAAACAATGTTGGACTGACTGGAATAGAGCTGAAAATTCTGAATGGTTAATACTTTATACTGGTCATTCTTTGAGTCTATGGCAGGAAAATATTTACCTATTAATTTGCCAAGGCATTTTTATTTGGAAGTAGTTTGCAATATTATGCCCTGAGTCAACCACAAGTAGAGCACTGTACTACTGTCACCTTACACTGCTCTGCAATGTTCATAGAGAATATGAATTTACTCCAGTTATTTAACAGCATTTTATTCTGTAGTTGGTAAGAAATTATCCAACTTGCAAAATTTAACTGCTTGGTCTATAAAATGTTTAAGTTACAACAAAAACCAGTAGCTTAAAGTCCTTTAAAAATACCACAAAATACAACTAGAAGTGTGCAAAGAGGACTCCTTCCAGACCTTTCACTCTCCTCTTTAACTGCTCTGAACATGAGTATTTTTTAATGCATCAATGGTACTTTTCATTTATTTGTCCTTAGAAACTACTGGTAGAAAAATACAGTCATTTGTATGGCACAATAAAGGCCACCCACACTTCGGTTCCGTAACCCACTGCACTCCTGGGACAAGCACCACGCCAGTGACCCTGGTCTCTCTTCTGAAACACACAACAGAGATAAACCTGTGATAGCCCTTAAAGGCAGCAGCCGCCGAAAGCATTATTAGTACATTAGCACGCCTGACAATTTATTCTGGGAAGTTCTAGTCTAATACAGCTCTCATAACACACGCACCCAAGTGTGCTGGATCACAGGCAACACTGGTTTTATATTTGATCTCAGCTGTCAGAGCCCATACACTACCTCTGTTAACAGTGAGGAATAAGAAAAACTCTAGATCAATAATCTATCCAAGCTCCAGCCTAATAAACCTAAGGTTGATCTACAAAGACTGGTATGGAAGTGCCAAGAAACAATGAACTTGTATTTCTAATGTACAAATCCATGTCAACCATAACATTCTGCAGCAGAAAATGTCTCCATCTATTTCCCTCATTTAAAACTGAAATAAGCATATTTAAATTATAAAAAAGACGTGAAGAAAAATTTCTAATCAAATGTGTTTGTAAGTTAGCACTAAGAAAAAAAGAATAAATGTTTGCTTAGACATCAGAGTATCTTTAAGTAAATTCTTACTGTGCCTTCTTAGGCTAACTTGTAGCAAAAAGGAAAGGTTAATTTTGATATGCAGTTCTACAACTGCCTTAATATAATGGTATGGATGCTGAAGAATGAAGTCCTATTGATCTGACTTAATGTGCAGATCACCACTGATGACACAGGAGACAACAGAAACGTGGCTGGGGAAACACTGATCTCTAATTTAAATATACACAGAACACTTGAAGCACAACTAAAATATACTATTCACAGATGATTGACTTATGAGAAGGCAGGGAACTGTATCAATCTAATTATGCCAGGGCAAGAGTGTGTCTGTGCATGCTCATGCACAAAAAAAAATTTGGAATATTAATCATATCTTCCTGTGCACAAGATCCTCTCTTGCATAGATGCAGAGTTTTCTTGTCCCTTAGAGGGAACAGGAAAAAAGACAAAAAGCAAACTAGTGAATTTAGTGACAGAAACACAAAACTAATGAGTTCCTCCTCTAAATGACAGAAATATTTTTATGGCAGGGTTATCAGGTTCATTTACTGCTGAGTGCCATACCTGTTGAAGTTAATGTCTGGATAACTGGAATACTCAGACTTCATCTTCGCATTGCGACGTGGAAAAGTACAGAAGAAAGCATTGGCCAGAAAACTGGCGATCTGCTCCTGTGACATTGTGATGGAGTGATTCATCTTCTGTTTCAGCAGAGGTATTGGCTACCAACAAAAGAAGTGAGAGGGAGGAAGGGGCAGCGGAGAAAGGAGGGAAGGAGAGAGAAAAGTAATTAGCTTACCCTTTTTGAAAGAGAAAACAGAAGCACAAAATTACATTTGTTATATTAGAGCAAGAGTAATTTAGGCCATTGGTTAAGTCTTTAATCAGCAGCACCATTAAAAGTCAAGAACAGTTTATTCAAGACAATTCAGAAAGGGCTTGCCTGGCAAAATGCAGATTTCTAATCAATAATAAAAAGAAAGATCAGGAAAACACAACTTATCAAACAAAACCGTCGAGAATGCAGGGGGGGAAAATAGATGGGATGTTGCAAATCCTGGGCAATGTTAAAAACTGAAATAGAAATCCACTTTCAATAGCTGTATAGTTAAGAACCCTTAGGGAATGCTTTCAGCTACAATAACCATGCTTTAAACTTTACAAAGAAACAAGGAAGTCAGGCCACAGATCATAACTCTATTACTTGCTTTGAATTTTTTTGCCATCCTGCTTGAAGAAATAACGCTGATGGTATTTGCAGGAAGTGTATCATTATCCATTCTTTTATAATCAGAATGAACAAAAAGCTCAGCTTCACTTTGGTCTTCAAATTGAAGTTTTATTTTACTCTGGTCATGGTTTCCTTAATATAAAAAGAAATAAAGGGGCAGAGGGAACAAAAAACTCCCCAACTTGAAGCATTATACATCTTTCATTTTATCAGGCATTAGCCTTCTGATTTGGAACGTTGGCTCACAACATTCATGGCATTTTATTTACTTTTTTAATTATGTGATAATATGGAGCACGGCAGGGGTACATCATACTGACTGCTAAGAAGTCCAGTAACAACTACTATGAAGCCACTTGACAGGAGAAAGAGAACAGAGTTTTCACCTCCTTCCAAAATTCTCAGCCATCATCATTAGCCTAGCTCCAGTACAGCTACATTTTCATCCTTCTAGTTGTGAATACAGAAACTGCTGTTGATTTAGACTGTTGAATACACAGCTCTGTTTACTCCAGAAAACAAACTAGTTTTCCTTCATTCTTATAACTACTACATTCACGATCACTGAATCTCATTCTATCTTCTGGCTATTTAATTAACAAGCTATATTATGATGTATGAAATCACATAGCTAGAAGGGTAAAAAAGCCTGAGAAGCTCACTCTAATTAAAGTTCTACAAACCTATAAAAATAGAATATTTTGGATAGTCTTATATTGGAACAAATTTATCTTTATGTCTAACCAAAAAAATGAGTCTGACAGAGATCTTCACAATTTACATTGCCTAGCAGTACATGATCTTTATAAAAGGCATTACTGCATGCACTTGCAAATCTTGTGCTTGACTTTGTGTTCAGAAACTTCATAGTGTTCTCAAACAACTTCTCTCATTGAGTTACCAGCAAAAAAAAAAAAATCTAAGAAATATTCATAGCTTGAAATGATGTATCTACTTCAGGACCCTTGTAGCATAACAAACTAGGGAGAGATTTTTCCCTGCTGATTCCCAACAGAATCAATTTAGAAAATGGTAACAAAGGAGTTTACAAATTGTTGTTACCCTGCTAATATGTTACCTACCATACATCCTCACTTGACCAGTCCTACTCACTTTTATCAGCTTTACTCCTTACAGAACTAATTCCCATAACACTAATACTGAATTAGTTAAGAGATTTGTATGTGTGCAAGTACTATAGGCTCTAAACAGATTAAAGTATGCTCCCAAGTAAACGAAAGCTTTATGAAAACACCACTACTAAGATTAAAAAAATTCTAAAATAGAAAATTAGATGGTTTCAGATTATTCAATTGTTCCAGTTTCTAAGTGTGATTTTACAACCTGAAATGTCACATGGTCATTTCATTTAAGAAATGCAAGAAGCAACTTCAGCATACAGAAAGGAAAGTGTTACTAAATTCAGGCTAAAACTGTGACAGTGAGATTTACTTTTTTTTACATTCTATTATATAATCCCAGATGCGTATCGTCCATTATGCTCCCTAGGTCTCATCTGCATTCAACACAAAAATTATAGCTTTTGTTACGAACATAACATGACCCTGATGTTTTGACCTTAGCCATCAGCTGCAGTTTGCAGAAAAGTGGTCTGCCACAGAGCACTTGCTAGCTGTGTTTGTTTACCTGGGTGCAGATACTAGGGAGACAGAGTGCCAGCTTGACCATATCAGGAAGGATGGACTGGAACAGATGTTGAGCCTCTGCATCTTCAAGAACCTGTTGAAAGAAGAAAAAAACCAGCTTTTTACCTCAGAAATAACAACTGAATGAAAAGTTCATGAAAACAGGACCCACGCAAAAGAAATAAGAAAAAAATAGGTCCTCTTAGCTTCCTGCCAAATCTGTAACATTTTCACAGTAGTGCCTCACTGAATTTACCTTGTAATAATCCACTGACTGAGATACAGAAACAAGTCTCAAAAGTTGCATTTGAGAAAACATGTCACCAAATGCCCTTTAAAGAAAGCCTGAATAAGTTATCATCTGACTCTTTCCAAGGCAATGAACCAAATTCTCATCTGAAAAATCACTACCTAACCACGGAAGTACTGGAATGATTTACTCAAATATCATATTCAGGTCATAGTCCGAGACAAGCACCTGTGCCTGTGACATCCTCCTATTAAGGACAGATAAAATGCACTCCTGGCTCAGATCAGTGGGCCTCTGCAGCAGCAACAGGAAATCCTATGCAACAGGATGCAATCCTGGGCATTTTCTGCCATCCATCCCACTATGTTCCCTCAAGAATTACAGCCAATGGATTGTGTAACAGGTGCAGCCGGCCTGGTCCCACATGTTGAAGTTGCAATCTTTTCAATCCCTTCCTGTAGGACAGCTGATACTACAACTATTTCAGCTGCCTCTCCTTCTCTTCTAACTTATTTTCTGAGACGGGGAGACCAGAATTGACAACACTGAAAACAAATGGGCACACCAATGTTTCACAAGGCTTCTCAAAGCTTTTATACCCAAGAACAAGTCACATCAAACCTTTCTTGTCCTATTCTCAGTTTCCCCCCGATGCTGTCTGGCCCACTGTTGACGTGTTTGGCTGCCAAAGCCTATCAAGCCAACATATTCAGAGCAAGTCCAAGATCTCTCTTCTAAGTTGCAACTGCCAGTTCTGAGGGCAACAACCCACAACCAGGGTTTAGATGAACCCACCCACATGCCCATTCATGCATCACACACCTATTTTTCAAAGATGCAAGACGTTCTTTATGGGGGGCAATGCTCTTCTAAGAAAAGCTAGGATAGGAGGTTATAGAAAGAAATGCAATATAAAGAGGTGCAGTTCCAATACGTGAAGCAGCACAAAAACCTCAAAACTCTCACATTCTGCTGAATGAACAGACTGAAGGCAGGTGTAGAGAAAAGCACATTCCTATGCTGTGGAAGTTTTTGTCTGTGGATACAGGCATGAGATGTGACTGGCTGTTAGATATGCATGCTGCATTCAAGGCAAAAAGCAGAGAGAAGAGAACACACGACTTGCACTACAGCTGGGGAACAGAAGACAAAGGTCACAGCTCAGTTGTCTGCCTCCCTCCTTCCCCTGCATCCATAGAATCTGTATTTGAGACCACTACTTTCTACTGGTTTCTAGACTAAAATCCTTAAAACTCTGAAATGGTGGCTTTAAAACTACAGAATATTATTTTTCAAGTAACGCTTAAAAAATTGATTTGCTACCAATTTTGCACAAAACCAGTCACAGACAGAATGGATGAAACAGCATGAAGGTATAAGCAACTTTAGTCTCTGCAACACTTAAATGTAATTGTGAAATCATAGGAAGAGATCATTTTAGTCATATTATCAGGGCTTCGTAATTCACATTTCAATGGAAAGTTTCACATAGACTTCAGAATGTAAAAAAAGACAGTGGCAATTCTCTTGAGAAGAGGAAAATACGGTGCCTCTGACTCAAGACATGCTGTTCCTCATAAACACTGAAAATATTGTTTGAAGGCTAACAACTTCTGTTCTTCTGAGATCATTAAAATAACTATAGAAGTACCTTGGCTCTGTTGTCTCCTGCTCCAAGTAATATAAAGGGATAAGAGTACTCAGGAAGTTAGAAACCAAGACACAAACAAATGCTCAAAGCACAAACAACTTCTTTGGGAAAAGGGGAAAAATATAACAACACCAAGACCTACACAGTTACTTTCTATGCATTATGTATGCTGCTTATGGAGGCAGAAAAATGAAGGTTAAATTTAAAGTTTTAAAATGAAACAACAACTTACAAAGAACAGCAAGCCCAGGAAATACGAAAATCATTTGCTGTGAGGAGGAATCCAAGTAACATACAAATTATTTCTTATTGTATATTTATTTTTAAGATAGGAAATGAGCAAGATGCGTCTCTCCTGTTGCTGGTTGCATATGCACCTACATATTTACACAGGATAACTCAAACACTGAAAACTATGACCTAACGTTAAACATTATGTGCTCCAGCAGGAAACTTTGCTCTGTTCTTAGGCACAATGTTTTAAGTGCCATAAAGTAACAAAATGAGCATTAAAAGTCTGGAATTCAGATCTCAACCCATAAAATGAATATGTAAGTTACAGCTATTCGAAAACTGACATTTAACCTCAGATGTCTACCAGGCTGTCAAATTCTGATATTCTCTTCCCTTTGGGTAACACTTCCTCTCTTTTAAAGTTGACATATAAATAGTGACTGCTATGCTTTGCTGACTGCCACAGACTATACAGTATCACTTATTTAGTGACATATTATGGCACCGGACTTTGTCATAGCTGTCAAGACTTCAACCTTTTCTTTATGCTTCTTTGAAAACAACATAATAATAGTATGAGACAATTTCTTCCCAAAACAGACGCAGGCCAGCAATTGCACAGCTCAGCTCTGATGCAGAATACTTAACTATAAAGGACACTTCTTCAACTCCAAAATCCTACTTTTCCTTCTTCTTACCTTTCTAATGATGTACCAGAGTATGCTTTCTTTTCTATAGTATTTCTATTCATGACTTTTACTAGACCTCCACTAAAGAAAAAGCTCAAAATTTGAAGCTGTTACTGCCCAGAAGTGTTCTCATTGACTTCTGATTATTCTTACATGTAAATGAAGAGGGTTTTTTAAAAAGTACTGGGCGCCATGAAGACCCGACTACTTCAAAAATATGATCATTGTGAGTTCACAGACCTTGTCAAGAAACCCCTAACTGAGCACTGTTCTCTATCAAATGGCCACATCCATGTAATTAAAGCTTACCCTGTCTGCTCACAGATTCTTCCTGTACAGGTAACATTCCTCTGAGGTTTCTATGAAAAAGAACACCTGCAAATCCCTGGCTGCTTGGCCCTCACAACCTCTTTTGACCATCACAGGTGCAGCTTTGTAGACCCACCACTGCCACTGCACATTCTCAGCTATGCTGAGTGCAACACAGAGCCTGGTGTTACCTGTGACAGTCTTTTCAGGCTTTGAAAGCAGCAAAAAAAGAACACTCAATCATGGAAAGTAAAAGGATTCCAGGACGTGGAGTGCTGACAACACATCTACATCTGGCAGACATCCCACCTGGAGATGCAAATGCCAACCTGAAGAACCTAGCATCAGCACAGAGAACACCTGGTCACAGAACTGAGGGAAGATTTATTTAGAAGGGAACTCTCCTCGGGAAGCAGTGACTTGTACTGATATAAAATCCAGTGTATTTAGAGTGACATTACACATTCTACATATTTGATACCACTGAAAGAGGAATGTGTTCACTCTATCTGCTCAAAGACACAGACACACACACACCCCATCAGTTCCCATGCTCATCTGACAATTTCCTGAGATCCTTCATCTTGCTGATTCTACAGGAAAATAACCTGGGGGTGGGGGTACTCTTCCTACGCAGTAATAAGTCAAAGCAGCCTACCAAAAAGTCATGCATTATTAGATGTGTGCAGAGCGGGTGGTAAGTGAGAAAGAACCAGTCATGGCCCTTGTCAATGGGCTACAAAGGCAGGTATCAGTTGCAACTCTTCTCACTGAAAAAGCAGGAATCTTCTAGTCAGAATGAAGTTGTTAAAACAAGCACCTGACTTGGAAGTAAATCTGCTAGTACAGGAATGTCTGTATGAATTCACTAATGTGCCTTAAATTGTGTACAACTTTTTCAAGGCTACAACACTGCAAACATTAAGATAAAGGACTGAGTTTCCATTTTTAAAGGAACTAACATTTGGTTTAGAACTTAAGGAATTCTAAAATATGAAATGGTTGTCATCAAGTTTTGATAAAGGAAAATACATTTAAGTACCGTAGCAATTTTGGTTTATAACAATTGATCAGTTTCTTCTTTCCTTATTATGCACTATTGTCCTTTGCCGCTTCCTTCAGTATTTGAAACCAAAACATAAATACAGTGTTGACTTTATTCAGTGCTCCAATCATGCAAAATATGTAGGAATTAAGCACATGCAGGTGTTATACCCTGAGGGAAAAGTCTATGGAGTTGCAAAGCATGACTTGCTTTTTACCAAAGAAATACTCTGGCAATTCCATCACTATTTTCACTGGAGTGACTGATTAAATGAACAGGACTTAGGGCTCCAATTCCTAAGATGCAAATGGCTCAGTGAGCCGTAGCAGAGGTACGAGCTCTTGGCCAAACCTGCAATGCAATTTAGCAAAATGAACATTTATCCTGCAGCAAAGAGGCCTGACTAAACACGGCTGTAAGTAATGGCCTCTTGTCACTATAAACCAGTCCTCCAAAACACAGCGGAGGAATACACCTGACAGGCCTAATAAGAAGGATCTGAGGTAGCATGGGGTGATAGTGATGGTAGAGAGTTTAAATCTAAATCTGACAGCTCATCAAAGCAAACAAACTGCACATTGGGCACACAAATTTGGACAGCTCCATCTATCACATGGGAAGGCATAGCCATCATGCCAACAGGCAGCCAGCAAGCTAAGACAGCAATGGCTTAATGCTTTCAATTTGTTTGGTTTTATATCCCCATATTAACTTTTGTGGCAGGACAAGGACCAATTGAATCATGTCCTTAAGGATGAAGAGGAAAACCAGAGTGCTTCCTTCAGACTATGTGTCTCTTATTTCCTAATTCTAATGGATTTTGACCCCCTTTTTCCTTCACAGCTGCCATAATGCCTCATGCTGTCAGTGCTGTGAACCATCCACAGTTACTACTGAACTGCCTCTTCAGTAACAAGTTTCCTAATGATTTTAATGTACGATATCATATGGTTAGAGGTGATAATGCTGAACTAAGTAATTAGACAAGCCAAGTAATTTGTATGTACCCTATTTACAGTAGGTACATTCTCCTAATTTCAGGAATAGGTTTTTTTTTCTTTTTCCTTCTTCGCTATCTTCAATTTGTCTCAAATAAAAGATCTCTTTATACTTTTATAGGGCATTTTGAGGCACATTAAATACTTCAAAGCTGAAAACACCATCCTTGGAGGTATTTTAAAAATGTGTGGATGTGGTGTTTAGGGACGTGGTTTAGTGGTGGACTTGCCAGTGCTGGGTTAATGGTTGCACTCTATGAACTTTAGGGTCCTTACCAACCTAAATGGTTCTATGATTTTGAGACACTTAAACACCTGAGTGTGCTCAAACAATCAAAACATGTGGCTGCTCCTTTATTGCAGGAGCTGTTTTCATTTTGTCTTCCTTCCTGAGCAGCCTGTACTTATTTACTTGTTCTCCTGCCTCATCCAGAAGTCCCACGCTTTTTGCATACCATTTAACACTTAAACATGGTGAAGTCTAAATCCACGACTAGAACTCCCCAGTGCCAATAAAAAAATGAAGTTTATGACACTGAAGTCTTTTACCTGAAAGTAACCAACCTCAGACTGGCAATCTGTACTCCCTTTCTTCCTCTAATCCTTGTCATAAGTGCCTTTAAACATTACAGAATCCTAAAAGCAGACTTTCTCAATCTGTTATTTGGAACAGCTGGGGAAAAACAACTAAACAAACAAACACACAAACAACAAAAAGGCCCACACAAGTTCTTGTTGGGTGACTCTAAAAACTAATCTCTTTAAATTACACCCCAAAAAAAAGCTTCACTAAGTAGTACTGTCTACAAAGCCTTTTCTTCTGAACAGGGAGATCAACTCTACTTAAAAGACATTGTGTGAGAACTATCAGCATACTCATAGCCAGACAGAGACACCAGGCTTCAGCCTGGTAACTCTGTAAAACAGACTCGTCATAATGTCAAATACTGTACATATTAACAAGACTGAAACATAGAAGAAACATGGGGCAGGGGGTGTGGTGTGTGTGTGTGTGTGTGTGTGGGTGTGTGTGTGCATCTTTTTCAACATTTTATTATGTCAATGAACTTCCAAAACTGCAGGAAAGAATACTCTCATCTGCCTCCTCTAGTTCCCTTACAAAAACTAATTCAGTAGGAAACACACTTAGCTGTCAAATCCATCCTATTTATTGAGCACTTGTCTGATTAGAAACAAAAAGAAGGACAAAGTAATCTTTGGAGGAAAGAAGAAAGAAACCGTAACACTGGATTATGCAGAGAAGAACCTTATTTGAGAACAAGAATGCTTCTGACATTTATCAAATTCACAAACTGACACTTCAAAAGGAAAAAAGAAGACAGCTTACAAGGCAGAGGTTAATTTGGTTTTGTTTAATTTTTTTTCCCCCCAAAGGCTCATTCATGTCTTCTGCCAATCCAGCCCTGGAATAATCTCTCAGGTGTACCATCCTTAACAACTGCTGCTTTGTTCTCAAAGCTTTTAAACATTCTAAATAAAATCTTAGAGAAGAAGATGTGTTTATTTTTCAATCTCCTCTTAATGGTTTTAGAAACCCCATTTATACTTCCAAGGAACTGGAAATCTAACCTCAGTCGTTTTCACTACCCTTCAGGCCACCAATAACTTCTACCTGTATGCTCTTGCAGAGTGATTCCATCATGGGTAGAAGTATCACAACCATTTCCAAAGCAGTGGCAGAGTCCTGGGATGAAAAGTCAAAACTACTTTCTAGCTACTTTCAAGTTATTCTTGGGAAGAAGAGCAGTGGAGAGGACAATGACCTTGTCTCTACAGTAGAGCTATAACATGAGGGAAAAATAAAGTACCTTTGACCTCCCTGACACAAGTTACGAAAGTGATCTGTTTCCAGACTTATTCAAAACTTTTATCTCTCTGAATGCAGTGATAGGGGAAAAATATTTACTACTGCTATGATTTAAAAAACATTTTTAAAAAACACAGTGTAGGAGCATTTGAAAGCCATCAGATCCTAAGTAAGTTTTGCAAGCACTTTTGAAACCTTGGCATGAAAAGTTTCATGAGACAACAGAGCTGTTACCCTTAGGAAAACTGTATTTTTCTGTAACATGCCAAGAAAAGAAAAAAAAAAAGAAAAAAAAAAAGAAAAAATAAAATAATGAAAAAGAGTAATAAGTAATGCCTGGTCCAGACTCCCAGGGAATTTTTTGNGCAGATAACACAGTACCATTGCAGATTTTAAGAAATCTATAGACCATTTTTTGCTCAACTGTCAGTATTACATAGGCTCAAAATGACCAATAATTAAAGAAAAATATCCAGTAATGACTATTATATTGGCCAAATAAGACCCTCAGACCATCCTGAGGGTACACACCTTGCCAACTTTGTAAACCTGCTCTTTAAAGAAAGCAGGGCAGCAGTAACAAACTCTCCAAGGAAGCAATATAAGCAAATTCAGCTTTTCAGATGAAAAGGAAGAAGAAAAAAACCCAGGAATATAGTTACAATCCACTTCATTTATACTTCATCGTCATCCTAACAGTGGCAATACCTCTTTAGCCCTTCCCTATCTATATGTACACCTTTTCAGTGAGCATTTCTCTTGAAAGCTTTGACCATAAGGGTTTGTTTTGTGGGGCTTTTTTATTCTAACTGCTCAGTACATTATAAATAAATTTTTTTAAAAAATTCAGACACACAAAGCAGCTAATAAAAGCCTCCCCACAACCAAAGGAAGCTTCTCTTAGCATTTGGGATACATAGGTGAGCACAGATAAATGATGACTTACACATAGTCCAACAGAAGTACAGAAATCTATTTAACAGTCCTCTGACCCCAAAACAAAACAAGGCAAGCATCAGAAGGCAGCCTTTAAACCCAGAACTTTTATATTTACGAGGGGTTTTTTTCTTTTTCAAACAGGAATGTTCTCAATACAGTGAAAAACGATGAAACAGATGCTCAGAATGTGTCTTTACATAGATTTTTATTAAAGCATTTAAGTATCCACAAGCACTTGGGACACAGTACAATTATATATCTGCACCTGCTATGTGCAGATATCCCTTCCCTGGTAATTCCAACTCAACAGTCATTGCGACAGCGCTTACAAAACACCACTTAAAAAATACTCAACTGTTCTGCCAAGAAAGTACAGAAAACTAAGAATAAGCCTGTAATTCAATGCTCTTCCTCTTCTACAAAGCTTAGTTTCTAATGTTTTTAATTTGTACAAGATACATATTCCCCTCACCACAGAAAAGCTCACCTTTTGTTCAATATGGGAATAAATTCCTTTCTGCTGCTGTGAAAAGAAAACCCTTCACGGCACACTCAAAAGACCTTTTCAGTTTAGATTTTAAAAAGGTAATCTGATGTAATGAAAATTGCTTGAAAACATTTGGACTAAAGTAAAATCCAACAAGGAGCAATGGATAGGCTATTTTCAGCCTTGGGACATTCTGTTTCTTGCTTAAAAGCCTACCTTTGTAGTGCTGACATCTCTATACAATGCTCACTTCTGTTAGTACTGTCCAGCCAATTATAAAAATGATTTATCAAAAACCCAGTCACCAGAACAATTTGGTACTTCAAAATTCCTTCTATTCCAGTTTCACTGATTACAGCAATCACTTTTTCAAGCAGGTCTTTTAAACAACAAAACAAACAGGAAAGACTGACATGGCTCATAGGACCTATAAGGAGGCAGAAGTGGGGTGAAGCCTTATTACAACATAAAGATTTCTCACAATATGCACATACTTAACTGTAGCAGTGTTCTGTGTTTGGTCTTTTTCAAATGAATGAAGATCTAGAGCTCAACCATAATCCAACTAGACTATACTGCATTTGCATCATCTTCAGATGCTGCGTTTACAGTATTTTTTTTAGATGAAAGTTTGAAATAACAGTAAAAAACCAGGAACCATAATTTCCAAAATTGCCCACGTAATTCGAAAAATTTCTCAAGTTAATTTTGAGGTTATTAAAGACAAGACTATACACCCATAAAGGCTGTGTGGTTCTGTGGCTGTTTGCAATTCTCAACTGAAGTATTTAATTGACAAGACAGTCCTTAATTTTTTTCAGTTATCTCAAAATGCAACCAATTCTTCTTAGAGAGGAAGCAGACACACTGCCAGTATTTGCACATCTGATTGTTCTGTTCAGTGCTCTATCACTTAGTATGCTCTATCTTAACTGAATTACTTGTATGTGACATTTCTAAAAGTAACAAGTTCAGGCCAAACGTGCTAGTATACTAAGTAGTAGCACACATTTAAATGAGAAATTACACTTTGGCCAAAAAATGCACTAAGCACATTCTGTAGATATTATCCCAGGTTTTACAGGTTTGCACCACAATCAGTAACACACGCGTGCTAGGTGTTACAGTGAAACACATTAGTGTTCTTCTATTTATTTTAATTATCCTTAAGTGCAAAGCATTGATTAACAGGAACAAGACTCATTGTAACAAGCTCCATCACTCCTCACTTTCAGAATATTCTCTTATATTCTGGAATCTGCACACAACACCTGCAGTAGAAAAAGTGGTATTTTAGAAAATGTATGTGCACATACCCATATATATATACTGCTAGGCCAAAATTAAAATGGTAAGGATTTGTGAAAACAAAAACCAATTTCTAGTATAATAGTTAACTTCAATTTTAGAAGAAAAGGAAATCAGACTTTTGGAAGACCAAATCATATATAATAAGGATGTGCGGTATTTGTGGAAAATAGAAAAAGTTGTATATAAATTAATTTCTTTACATATTTATCTCATTATTTAGTTTGTGTATTTTTAAATTACATTTATGGAAAATTTTAAAAAGGCCTTGAGTGAACTTCTAAAAACTTACAAATAGAGACTTGCATGTAAAAGCAGATGGTAACAAAGTCTCGTGCCCCAGCTGTTCTGGACTTCTAAAAGGATCCAGCACCCAGTAGCATCCATCACGTAAGTTTTAGTGGACAGAAGTGAGAAATGGAACTCCTTTTCTAATCTTGTATCAAAACTAATTACAGCTGTAATTCTAAGACAATTACTTTTAAAGGGTGAAGAAAAATAGCAACATGTTCCTTCAGTTTGACAAGTGACTTTGTTTTCTTGCTACATGGCTTTTTATCAGATTTTAGAATAAGCTGAGATTTGTACCACAAAAAACCCCCAACTGCTAACAGTCAGTTTTGAGGCTAAAACCAGTGAACTCATGCTTGACTGGAAAACAAGAAAGAGGAGCACAGATAAAGTACTCTGGTACATTCTTCCCTCATGCTGAAGGTTCTTCTCTATAATTAAGTATAAACAGGGAATAGACTCATCTTTTTAGACATCATTATCATTTTTCTTTCAATCTCATAGAAAAATCCAAAGGTAAGAGTTACACAGCTTCTTTCATAATATAAAAAGATTTCCTGAATACTGAATTTACATGGGAATCAACAGTAAATATGCAATTACTGGCCATTAAATAGACTGATTGGCTTCAAACAGCTTTCCCAAAAGACAAAAAGACCACAAGGCATCCATACGCAGGCACTGCAGACACACACACACTTTTTTTTATATTAGAAGCATATCTAACAGTTGGAAACTGAGTATTGCACAGTGGAGAGTGTCTTTGTAAAGATACTGATAGCATATCCCCCTTAAGTATTCCTACTTGAGTCAAGTAGGCACCAAGTGTTTAAAGAGAGCCTGGAAAAGCAAATTTTGAAAGGCATAAGTGCCTTAAGTGATTCAAGCACTTAAAATGTCAATGACCTTTAGTATTTTTTCCTCTTAAAAAAGTCTACTGTATAGATGCCATATGGATGCTAAAAAGTTAGAAGCAGAGAAATTCTTCAGCCTTTTCTCAATATTCTGTGAGAACATTGCTTTCACACGCAAACTAGATGAAAACAGCTAAGACGGTTTTGCAAACTAACTCTCTATCTTGCACCTGGGTTTGTTATGTAGAATTGTTATGGTACACATTGAAACAAATATTATGAAATGGGTGTTGTGAATTTCAGCCAATAGACCAAGGGCTGGTTGGTACCAAAACCAATGGCTTTCTATCATCTTTGCAAACCGGGTTATAAAAGTGATCTTTAATTAATAAATCTGGCTCGGCTCACTCACTCGAGCTCATTGGATTCCCTTCCTGGACTTGGACTTTCATGTCGTTATTTTTCACCGTTCTCAGTACATAGCGACAATGCCATACCTTTCTGTCAGCAACATCTCACATTGCACGCTATGTAATGACAGACCCTGTATGTATGACAAGGCCACTTGTCTCAACTCTCAGCTTCAATCCAGCCAAACCATAGGGATGTAAAAATGGACAATAGTTCCATGTTCAACAGAACAACAGTACAATGAAAGCACATCAACAAAAGATTCCTAGAAAAGTCAAACAAAGAGAAACACAAGTAATCAGCAGCATTTCCTCATTTGCAGTAATCAGTTTCAGATATTCCCAGAGTCCATCAAAATATTTCTGTGCGTGTCACTGAGATCTTTCTAACAGCGATTTCTCCAAATTCCCTCAAAACCTGATGTAAGGCCATTAGCATCCTCTAGCTCCCCTGACAAGGGGTTCCACAGCCCTCTATTCAGTAGCTCAATAATTACTTTTGTCTGGTGTCAAAACCCTTACCTGCTAGGAACACTCATCTGGAGTCCCTTAACTACTGTACTAAAAGAATGGGCAGTCGTTTCCTCTTCATCCTCTCTTACATTTCTTTTGGACAGCACTGTTATACCCATTACCAATGTCCCTCAACTAAGATGGAAAGGTGAAATGATCCTAACTTATTTAGACATTCCTCAAATGGAAACTATTACATACCTTTATACCACTCCTGACTCCTCTCCCTGTATCTGCTCCATTTCCCAAACTTTCCACCGAGATGATCAAGGTCAAAAAGTCCAGACAAACAAAACACAGTTACGGATTCACTGTATTGTATCTGCAAGATGTATTGTGATCCATTTTCCAGACCACTTGCAGAAGCTCAGAGACAATCACTGCCTATGGCACACAAATTTACCTAAACTCAATCTTTGGTCTATGCCATTTTCAGATTTAAACACTCCTCCGTTCCTGAAAGGGCAGGGCAAATGCATGCAATAAGAGGAAGAGCTCATTAACAAGAATTATGCTTAAGCTCTAAGAGACTTTAAAGCAATATAATAAAAACAAAGCATTTCCAGCACAAGCAGGCCCAATCTAAAGCAGCAGACCCCATGATTCTCTTAAATGATAGAGCCCTACTTTTTCCTTTAGATAAAGTTGCTGTTGTCACAGATTAGCCTCAGGCATAATCCTAGAATGACCTAACTAGACTTTTTATTTCACGCACTTGGGAAAAAGAAAAATAACTTGGTTTTGCCTGGAAGTGGAATGGCAAACCCAGAAAAAAGAAAAATAAAAACTACTACGTACACAGCAGTACATAGCACTGTTGAACAAAAGCATGTAATTAATACCCAACCCATCATCATTCCCAGAAATAAAGCTCATCTATAACACACTGTGGGTTCCAATACAGCTTCATCCATAGTGGTTTCCTCACATTTCTTTTTCTGCTTGCTGCTTACTCTTTCCTGGCTTCTAAGTAAGTTCTGGAAAAACAGATGCAAGGATGACTTCCAAGTGACAAAAATTTTGCATGTACAAAGAAAAATATTAGCACTAATAACTTCTATCCACTAAGTAATAACTTACAGAAATCCTAAGCACGTATGCCAATATCAACAGACAGATGGCAAAACAAATTAATACAACACTGTGGAAATCCTGTAGAGAACAGGAGAACAGTCAGATGTCTGAAGTAAACGGCCACCAAGATCTTCACATACATTGTTCTATGAACAAGTTCTATGTTCTACGTACAAGTTCTATGAAATTTTCAAAAGAAAAAGAAAAAATATCGAAACTTCCGAATTTATTTCACTGTACAAACAGGAATTTTACTTCCACACATTAATTGACATGCAAGAGAATCTTTTGAAAAGTGTGAGGGCTCCCTCTTCCGACAACACTTTGACCAAACTGCAGAACTTGTAGGCTGTGTTGTTACGGAAAAAAATCTTGGCTCACATACATGATATTTATTTCCTATTAGTTTAGAAAGCTGAGAGCATTTTAATCTTAAAGGAAAATAAATTCAGGCCAAGAAACTGGTAATTATTTTTATTATAATAAAATTTACTAGAATCTAACAAAGTAGTGTTTAAAAATAATGCATATTTTGATAGTATAACTTGCAAGGAACTACCTAAAATAGGAAACCCAATGCAAGACTGACATGACAGTATTTAAGAGATTAATAGATGAGGTGAGCTGTGTCCATAATCAGAAGATAAAATAACAAACGGCACCTTATACCCAAACACAGACCTATTGAAGATCTGAATAATCCTTAAAACAGACACCACTAGATTTACGGACACAGCTCCCTTCTAAATCACACCACAAATTCTTGGTTAAGCAGGCACTGAAAGTCAATAGTGCTCAATGATATAAATACATATCTGACAATCACAGACTCTGTTTTAATCTTTTTCTTTTAATATATATTTGTGATCACTTCTCCTTCTGTTGAGCTGCTGCCACTCCCTTTGGGCTAATTACTCAGGCCAGCTTTCCTTTTAACCAACCTCTTCAACCTTTGCTGGGCAAACCTGAAACAGCTCTTCTGTACCCTGTGAAACCATAGGATAAATAAGAAAATACACAGGCCAATGTTAAGTCCTTAATCATTAATGCCCAAATGCAATAAATTCAAAAGCACTACAGCTCACTACAGTCATTATATTTAGGTCATTTCCACAGAGAATGTCTGTCTTGGGTGATCAACTTTCACACAAGAGCTGCTCACTTAAACAGACTGCAAGCAATCTTTGAGAGCAGATACCTTGTAAATTTACAAACCTTGGAAAGTTCCGACATCCCTTTATAATAAAAAAGATTCAAGCATTTCTCTGCAAAACGTATCCCCTCCCCATGTCCTGTTCACTAAACTCAATACATTCAACAAAGCAAGCCAGGGCAAGATTTTGCTCCTGTGGTCTACAAGAAGCAGCTGTGTCACAAGCACTTCACTGTTTCTTATTTAAAATACTGCTGCACACTCTTTTAACTTGTCTAAAATCTGTGTACGAAACAGATCTCTACCCTTCACCTGAGAACCACACAAATAAATCATCATTCCAAGGATACAGAAATTTCCTTTTCATCCTCATGAAAGATTGATGCCCGATCCATAGTTTACTTCCCTATTGTTCTCTCTCCTCTGGAGACAGCTGATATTACTTACGCTCTCTAGCTGATGATCTCCGAATCTAATCACCCAGAGTTTCCGAAATCCCAAAGGCACAGTGTGAACACATCAGGACAAGCTCAGTTGTGCTTGCAGCAATATGATGCAAATCTGGTATGTTCCTGAGTCAGATTTTTAACTGAACAGCACTCATACTTTAAAACATTCTAATTTAAGTACATATCCTTCAGTAACACTCGAGTGAACAGCTGAACAGGTCAAGTTAATTTCGCTTAGCACAAGAGTCAATAGGAGCAGAGACCAACCGTCCACAGCCTCTACCATGGAGCCACATCAGCGACCCCAGAGACAAGAGGGTGGAGCACTAAATCTGCAAGATGGGTGAGCACAGTAGCTCTCGTGGCTTGCAAGTATGATACCACTGAGATTTTTATGCCTTTTATCAGCAGTAATAATAATGTGCTGCATGCAAAAGAAACTTCATTCTGTGAAACAGTAGTCCCCGCATGCAGTGGAGACATGTCGCTGTGATGTACCGAGAACGGCGAGTAACGACACAATCCAAGTTCAGAAAGAAAGTAGTTATTTAATTAATTATAATCTGGTTCATATAACTTGGTTCCCAAAGATGACAGGAGGTTACTGGATCTTGGACCAGCCATCCCCTGTCCCATTGGCTAAAGCTCACAACACCTACTTCAAAATATTATTTCACTGTGTACCATAACAGCTCTGAAAAATAGATCCCAGGTGCACAGATAAAAACCCAGTTTACAAAGAACCCATAGCAGTGTTTATCACAGCTTTCATGAGAACCACAGAGCTCTCACAGAATGCTGCAGAAAGCTGAAAAATTTCTCTACCAAAGCTTTTCAGCATCTACAGAGACAGGCAACAGAGAGAACAGAACAGGTCCTCTGATCATATGGCCTAAACAGACATCTATTTACATACAGAACTAACAAAATTCGCTTCAGTTTTAGTTTCCACTGAATCTTAATAGAGCTTAGCAAGCCCCTCCCAAGAAAACAAGCATGTGTGTTTTAGAAGTACTTCTGAAGTGTTGAAGAAAAACACACAATTTCTACTGCATCTCATTTAATCTTTCATTATGCTTTAATAAACATAGTTTCTGATTGTCAGTCAGGATGTACATTAATAAAAGTCCAACTTGCATTTGAGACCTATTATTCATTTCTCTTTTCCATCCTCCCCATGAAAGTACTAATACCTAACACTTGAAGCCATAAAACCCACCCCAATCTTTAAAAGGCTCTACAGTTTAAATTCACCATTTCACCAAATAGGAGAATTTTCCTGCTACACCAGCAAAGCACAGTCTACACAAACACCACTGCAATATTAACATTAAAGTTTTATAAAAAAGGAAAAAAAGACTAACACTTTTTAAAACTAAAAAAAAATTACACTGGAAATATTAATACAATTTCTTAATAAATCTGGTTTTCATAAAACAGGAAAAGGGAATTTCTCACCTTACCTTCAAGAAGCTTAGGTATTACTGAAGCACCCAAATTACATGAATAAAATTTAAAATTAAGCCAGTTCATAAAGTATAATTAATGTTTCAGCTGAAGTTACCAGCTAAATAGCTGCTCACTTAGATGACAACTGCAAACATTTATTCTTGAAAATGGAAATAAAGCCAAAAGCATTGAGACATATAGGCAAAGTAATCACTTTTATATTACTTTTCTTCCTATTTTAAAGCAACTTGTTTTACCTTCTCACAGAAGTCAGTAAGAGCTGTGAAGTCCCATTTCTTGGAATAAGCAACATTGTACCTCAATATGGCCTCCTAGGGAAGAAGCACAACAAAATAGAGCCTAGAGGTAATTATTAATGGAAGAAAAACCATTTAAGGGAATTTCCTTGTTGAAGGAACAGCACCATCTGGTGGCTAAAACCTGCCACAGAGCCTGCCAAAATCCCTAACACTGTATTAATATAGTGCAAATCCTTGATACTGAACCCTCTGTTTTGGGTTTAGCAGTGAATAAGCTTCAGTCTATGGGGTTTTTTCTCCTAACACAAAACAAGACAAGGCATGCTCGTATCTCCCAACAAACAACATAAACGTTCCCCACCCCGTGCTTGCTTTTGTTAGAAGTACCAATAAAAGGTATTTGAGGTATAAAAGCAATATAGCAGAAGTTGCATCAGTTCAGGAACTTAAAGAATCAGAACCGCAGCAAAATTAAATAGACCATTTACAACAACACCACCCTTGAAAACATCACAAG
The DNA here is from genome assembly GCA_013397865.1 of Struthidea cinerea. Classification (NCBI taxonomy): domain Eukaryota; kingdom Metazoa; phylum Chordata; class Aves; order Passeriformes; family Corcoracidae; genus Struthidea; species Struthidea cinerea. Next base: position 194,347 of record VZTI01006027.1, read on the forward strand.
AAAAAAATACCAAATAAAATAATATCAAGGGAAGTCTCCTCAGTTGCTGGGGAAGCTCTATTTGTTCATTTAAAGTTTTATGTATGGCTCTGACATCCTCCTCCTTCCCTGCCCTACATTATTCTTCACAAAAAAACGTAATAGCAACGCTAAGCTGCTCCAAATCACAATTCATGTAATGTAACTGTAAGACTTCATGCCAGTGTTACTGTAAGAGTTATCAAAAGAGCATTAGTCTCCAAAATCTACAGATTTTTGTCAGCAGCTCGAATTGTGATTTCAGTGGAATGAACTGATGCGAAGAGTTACTATTTCCAACTCTCTCACCTGTGCATCCCTGACCATCTGGCTACACAAAACCCTCACTGTGTTTACCACAGACTAGTATATAGTGCTGGACAAACACAATTTTGTGTAGACTTTAAAATGGTAATTCATTTTTATAATCTGAATAAATTCAATGCTCATTAAGAACCTTCATTCATTAGGGAATCCCTTGAACAGCAGAGATTTTTTTCATAATTTATTTTTCTAAGTGATTAAACAAGGACCAAGCCAGAATCACTGGCAGTATACAGACAACCTGAATGTATTTATATGCATATAGACTAGATTTCAAACTGACAAGCTTACCTTCAAATCATGTGAGCAGGTAAATTTGTTAAGTAAGGCAGTTTGGATTAGTTCCCATCGACTTCCAGCAGTTCTATCTCCATTCTTTAAAGCAAAAACCCAAAAGAAAGTCAGATTAAGTCATTCAAAACAGAAAGACACATTTGCTAATAACTGTCATCTATAAAATTGGTAAGTGAAAAGTCTGAGTGTATTTAACAGAGGCTGTAAGAATTCTTTGTTCCCGAGTCAAGTATAGATAACCATTATAGAGTTTTTACTACAGGACACACTTGCTGATTATATTCACTCTAGTCTGAAGTATTTCAGTGGGTATGTTTATGTCTCAAGCAGTGGCAAGAAATACCAGATCAACAAACCACGCAGGGCTAATCTCTGCCATTGTTTAGCAGAACAACAGTCAGATATACCTCACTATCAGCAATACCTGACAGAGCATTATAATCAAACTGTGGTTACAAATTCAGTCGTATCTATTGAAATTGCAAATTACTTCACACACACACAATATATAACATATAAATACATAAGTAAATAAATATATCATTTATCAGGAGATCACATTTACAGTCCATATAAGTATAGAAATATATATCATCAAATCATTGGCTAGGTAAAATAATTACCAGGGAAAAAAAGTCTTTTGCTCTCTCTGAAGCATCATGACCCAAAATCCACTTTTTCAGACTTGATTTTCTAATTGCAAAGTCAGTTTGACAATTGAGCAAATGCAGTAAAATGAAAACTCATCTATGTGTAAACAAATTTATTTGATTACAGAACTGTAAATACTTAATCTTACCTCATCCTCTACAGGGTATAAATTTTGTTCTGAGCAGGGCATTTTAACATGCTTGTTGTCCCACAAATCTTTGTAGTGAGTTGGAAAAGGTTTAGGTACCTCTCCTTCCCTCAGAAGATCTACCTGTAACATAGAAGGAGAAGGCAAAAAAAAAAAATCAGACTGTACTTTCAGTTTACCAATGGAAGAAATAAAAAGTAAGCAAAAATACAGTTTGAAAAGCTCTCATCTACAGCCATCCTTTTTGGAAAGGGGAACGCTACCAACCCACCACATTACAGCTACACAAAAAAAAATCCATCTGTTAATCTTACATTATATTTGTTGAAAAGAATGCCACTTTATCATCAGACCTCTTGAAACACACTCAAATAAAGGTAATATATTCAATTACTATATATCCAATCACCAGCTAAAGATTTCCTCATTTATCAATTTAGTTATCTACATATTTTCATCCAAATATTTTCAAAATGTAGTCACAAATGTACCCATAGTCATGTGCAGAAGTAGTATTTTTAACCTAACACTCAAAGGGATGAGAAATCATTATAGATAGACCAATATCGCAAATTTACTCCACAGAACATCAAAAAAAGTGAAAATAAACACCACCATGTTCTTAAAGACCTAACTTGTTATACAGCCCTCTGGCAGCACTAAGTCTCTCCGAGTACGTGTTTAAACTAAATGTGCCTTTCTTTTGTTTGGGATTTATCCATGACCCTACAGGTTTCTGGTCACATTTTATTTCAACAATAATTAGGCTGCATTTTACTCCAAAGGATTAAAGGCAAACATCTCAGATTTGATCTAAAATGCAGTGGTAAAACTGCTAGAAACTCTGCTTCATTCTTTGTCTTTTCCAAATCTTTAATATCTTGAGCCTTTTGTATGTCTTGAACCCAAACCAGAATCACATTGAAATGAAAATAGAGCAAGAAAATGTTGGAAGTACCAATTTTACTTGCAGACGTATTTGAATTCCCAAACTTTACAACTCAGTCAAGGAAGCACACACACCTCCATGCAGAAGAAAAATGTTAGGGGCAACTTAACAAGACAGAGGCAGTAAAACCATTATTATGTTTCTTCTGGATCTTAATATCCTAATTCTCTGCAACAGAATAGCCAATTTTCAGGACAATCAGTTGCCCCAGTCTGCTTGCAAGGTATGGAAAAGAAACAGTACTAGCAGGATGCCAAAATGTAAGACTAACACGTGGCATTTCATGTTCCTGAACACTTCAGGCAGAACTCTGATTTGAGGCAATGCAGTGCATTACCGTACCCTGACGGTCACGGTGTGGTTGGCTGAGGGCCGCAGGTGAGGCAGGCGGGCCCCACACACCGGCATCCTTCTCATCTCTTCAATCGGGGTTCCAAACCATTTCTTGTTGGTTGGAAGAGGGGGCGGTGTATATTTAGCAATCTTCCTTCCTGGCCTCTGGGGTTTGAATTCACACTTTTCTTTCCTGCTGTTAAAACAAAATGCATTGAAACTTTTTATTTCCACTGAAAAAACAGGTAGGCAAATACACAAACTTCCACCCCAGGGTTACAACAATAACAGTCAGTTTATTTGCCAGCCTTTGCTGTGGCCTCAGGGCAAAGCTTTACTTGGGGAAAACTGCCACCACCAACCTTCCCCTCCCCAAGACACAAAACATATGTCTACAAAAACACTCCTCTCTACAGGCTGACAAATTCCTTCACAGAACTGCAGTGGGTTAGCAAGGTAGAGTATTCCCCTGCAGAGCCATGCTCCTTCCCAACAGGGTCTGTTTATCCATGGACAATGCCCCAGTAAAGATGTGCAAAACTACTTTTGTGCCCTACTTGAAGGACTTGAATCAAGTAAAATAATTGCATGTCATACCAAAATACACAGTCCTTTTGTTTCTGTTCATTCCTTAGATGCTTATTCACTTTCTCAGCTCCCACTGAAATCTAAGGTCTTCAGAGCAGAGATTATCCTTTTGTCTTTCCACAACACCTGGCATGCAGAGTCCTATGCCATGTTCAGGACTCCTATTTCCATTACTGCAGAGTGTAACCACCAGTCCTTCTCTCTCCCAAATTATTAATAGAGCCAAACAAAACAAAACAAACAATAAAACCCCCAAACCCAAACAAAAAACCCCAAACATCTACAAAGGCTCTCAAAAGTGAATTTTTCCATGTCTATTTCAATCAAAGCATGAATAGCACTGATGGTTTAACAAAACAGATTCGCTGTTTTCGACAAAAGAAACTAGTAAGAATTTTAATTGCATTGGACAAACATATCCTTTAAAGATCCCATGAATAGCCCCATTAAAAATAAGTTATTTCAATCTTATGTCAGTTTTCTTTGTATCTTTAAATACATTTTGCAAAACTCTTTATACAATCCAGCCTCTGAAATTCTATCACCAAAGAGGAAATTTCCAAGCATGAAAAAAATAGATGAAGAGGCAGACAGAATGCTACCTTTTCTCCTCAACTTTAGGTATCCTCATGAAGTGAGAGGTGATTTTGGAGTCTCTCTTCACACCCTGTTTTGCACCTTTGCATTCTGATGACAGAGCAGGAGAGATCCCAGGTGACTTTGTATGCAGACCGTCCTCTTTAACAGAATTATCTACTTCCTCAAAGCTTTCACAGCCCTTGGCAGAAAAACGTGATTTCCTTGACTCCGATTCAGTATCCCCATATTGAATTCTAAAAGATTTGTTTATGGGTTTTGACATATTAATCTCCTCTCGTTCATCCAGAAATGGACTTGTTTCTTCATCGGCCTCTGACCCATGGCAGCTATTTTTAGAATTATCCACATCCATCGGTGACTCCGGCTCACTTTCTTTCTCAAAAGCAGGCGAGTCCCCCGAACTGCTCTGACATTTGCTCAGTTTCCCAGGACCTCCAAGATCAGATATACAGGCATCACAACCAGCATCTGAAAGTGGACTTTCTGGAACTACATCCCCTTCCTCTTGTTCACCCATTAAACAGACAGAATTGCAACTCTTCAGCTTCTGTGAATTGCACGAAGCCACTTGTCCATCTGTCTCGACATCTTTTGAACAAGGTTTTGAATTTCCTGTTTTTGAAGCCCGGCCTGATGATAACTTCCTCTGAGCACAAGTGGCACTGCTTTCTTCACAGCCTCTCTGCTTGCCAGTTTTGTGCATCTGATCAATGTTGGCATTTTTAAAGAGGTCTCCAGACTGCGGACCCTTCACGGGATCTGTATCTAAGACTGCATCTTTGTCCTCAGCCTCCCAGTTACACATGCTGCCTGTCTGAGGTAAATTGACTTGCTTTGCACCAACTTCCACAGATATTTTTGCACAATTTTGCTGACAAGTATTCTCTAGCTTTTTCACATCATGCTCACAAAAGTTCTCTTTTTTAATGGAAGTCATCTTAGGATTTGCTTCAGTATTGTTATTAATTTTGCTGTGTAAGCTGTGGAAGAGAAGCAAGGGAATTCAATGTCTTACTTCCAAATGAAATTTCTGTGCATAATTTTTTTTAAGCAACAATGATAAACAAACAATAGAAAGTACAGATTTTTATTCATTCTACTCTGTAAATAAGCACTACCAGGATCAACAAGTTTTACTGCACTAAGGAATGTAGCTCACTAGCAACCTATTTCCATTTAAAGGCTCCAAAGGATGATCAATCAGTTGCTTACCTCAGGAATCTATTCCAGTCATTCATTATCCTTATTTTCAAATCTAAACAATACGAGGCTATTATTTAGATATTTTCTCCAGATGAAAAAAAAATTAGAAGTTGTGACAAAGTCCTCCATATCTTCCATTTTTATCCATTAAATAAATGAGCAAGGAAATCAATGGTGTTACGGCCATTCCCTCAGAGCTACAAATTCATCTTTTAGAAGAGTAGGGCACAGCTCTGCTCCACAGTTTCCTATTACTCCCTTACTCTGATAAACAGCCCATGATTCTTGAAAAAAACTCCATACAAAAGCTCAAGGGTAAAATATATTTCAAACTTATAACAAAAATTAAAATATGCACTAAATCAGGGGGGTTTTAAGAGAAAAATAACCTGATTTGTCTTTGTGTAAGGCAGTGCAGGATAGAAACGTCCTAATGGTTACACAGGGAAATGAAGTGAGTTTTGTATGACCAGATGTTAGAAAGTCATTTCGCATTTACATATTAATTTATGTGTCAGCGTATTGATAAAGGTAATTACTTAGAAGACACATGAATATAAAAAAAAAAAAATCTGACTAGTCTTGATGAATACATCACTCTGAACAGTATCTTCTCCCGAATGTATTGTCACAACACAGTATATTCCCAGTGCAAACTGAGGACACTAAACTCTGTATGCGTGGTCACTGCCCAGCTTCCCATTTACACTAAACAGGAAAATATGCAATTACCACACAATCCTAAATTCAGCCACTGAACACTTTAATAATTATAGATTCCTAAAGGCATTAATTCTCTTCACGAATGGTAACAGATCCTCTTCTAAAAGACCATTCAGGATAAGGAGAGCTGATAGCTTAGAACTTCATCCACAGGATGATTATTTGAAAACAAAAGAATTTTAGAGGGGTTTATTTCTTGATAATTTAACTTCCCATGTATGCATTTATTCCTGCAAATTTTGATCAACAAAAACGAGAGTTACAATACTGCTGCCATCTCAATGACTCTTTAAAGGTATTGACAATATCCTGTTGCCAACTTGAGAAATTAAACCTAACACAAAGACAAATTTAAATTAAAATTGTGATGTTAACTGCAATAGGCACATGAAATGTTTACACAACTAAAGGCTTCTTAGAGCTGCCTAGGCTCTAATGTGTCAGCAGGGATGGAGGAGGGCATAGAACAGTAATACTCTAAAGGGAATTTTAAAAAAATAAGTAATTCATTCCCTCTTTAAGAATCCTCTTAACATCCTTGATTTAATGCAACCTCTAAGCCTGTAATTAGCTCTACATGCTTCTGTATTAATCATTACCACAAGTCTTCCAAGCTGTTTTTAACACTGCTGTGGACTTCGATCTTTATTTATTAGCAAACTTCAATGAAAAACAGAACAGCACATTTGCAATTGCAACTACTGAAAAATGTATCTGATATTCCTCTGCACCAGATAGTTAAATTCTTCGGAGTATAATGTTAATGCTGCCTTGCAATCACTGCTCCTGACAGACCACTTTAGCCAAAAATATCAAACTTTACCTGATACCATTCAGCAGCAAAAAACTTGTAACATCTTCCATAAAAAAACCTCAATGCACATTTGAGCACCTGTAAATTCTGGCTATATTAAATCAAGCTGCATATGTTTAAACTACAGTCACAGTCCACTGAGACAAATCAAAACAGATTTTTGTCTGTAAATTAACAGCAAAACACTGAATTGACCACAGGACTATCAGCAAAAATCTGCAACTGTTAAGTGTCTTATGTCAAACAAAAATGAAAGCAGAACTGTTGACCAAAGACATAGTCTGATATTACAACTAAATTGATCCAGTGCTTGGCTGCCACTGGAAGCAACACTCCCACTTTGCCTTCCCCAGCTCCAGGTTCCCATCTTTTTCTTTGCAGGTGACAACGTATTTATTCACCTAAACAGTGAGGTGCTTCAGTAATCTATGTCAGCAGTAAGTTTGGGCTTGGGTGTTTAGAGGGGATGGTGGGGACCAGGCAGCTGTTTGTAGTGAAAATGTCTCAGTTTGTTACTCAAGAGGATGTGCCAAGGTAAGGAAAGCAGCAGAAATGGGGCTGCCTCCATTTAGCCAGCTGAACTGGCTACCTGCACTTTTAGCTCCCACCAGGCCCCCTCAAAGAACATAACTTTTGAACAAGTTTATGTTGTGTTTTTTACCTTTTGGACTCTGTTGCCTTGGGTCCTTTACTCTCCAACCAACTGGTAATTGTCTGCTGTTTGCAAACTGAAAAACCACAGTTCACTGTTATTACATGAAACATGACAAAACTGCAACATCATTGCATATGAAAAAGATAACTTGTACTGGGTGAAGATAAAAACACCTCCAATTAAGCCCTCATTAGCATCTCTACTATAGGGAGCATCCAGACACTAGCAGTATTAAATCTACATGTGATGCAATATTTAACTTGCATCAGTCAGCAGTTGTAGGTTTTGTAATAATCTTTATAAATTCCAGACTTGGTCTGTGGTGGGATTTGTTTCATCCAGTCTTTTTTTTTAATACAGTTAAAAGGTTAAAAATACACAGTGAATTTGTAGAATTAAAAAAAAAAAAAAAACACCAAAGAAACTTGAACTTTCTAGCCATCATCATTACCTTTAATCACCACCACAATGAGCCCCAAAAACGTCTGCTTAATATAGGAATAAAGAGGAAACCTGACATAACTTACAATCAAAAAAATAAAAAAGAAGGCATCTTTGAGGACCCATCCAAGAACTTTATTTGTATGTAGCATACTGTGAAACATAAAGCTCAATATAAGCACAGCACACACTAGAAGTGACAAGCACTCAGAAAAGGACTTTTTCTTTTCTCCTCCATCCATAAACCGTTTGAAAAGCTTTTCAATGATTATTCCCCCAAACAGCAACAAAATGAAGGACACAATTTTTTCAGCTTTACTACCAACAACACAGTTCCAGTCTTATCTGTGTGTTGTTGCAGTTCAGACAAGCTTTCAACAGAACAGCAACATGTGAACTAATTATGCAGAGACTTGCGGGGGGGGAATATGGAGAAAAAATTCAAAGCAATACTTTCAAAACTGGAAAACAGTCTTTATTAGTTTAAGGGGTGTTTAGTTTTGTTGTTGTTATTTAAAGATATTCTGCAAATTTGGCAACTAGCTTCAGTTCCCTTTCTTTCCATTTGCCAAGAGAAAGCCACCGCTGACTGTACAAGGTGCTTGCTCACTGCTTTCAACTGGGTAAGTAACAGCTGGAGTACCTTACTGTTACAATAGTTTTGCAGAACTGAAAAACCAGTAAAGCAGATCTGGCTCTTCTGATTCTGAGTGAATATGGAAAGTCTCAGCAGTATTCTGCAAATGGGGGTTGTGTAACTTGTAACAAAGACAGCTTAGGCCATAGGTAACTTAAGAGACATTGTTTCATAAACACTTTCCCTAACATTCAAGGCCTTGAACACTTTCATACAGCTGCTTATCAAATACCCTCATCAGAGAATATCAGAATTTTTAGAATGAGAAGTAATCTCCAGAAAATACTAAAACCATTTTCAGTTCTTCTGTAATGGCACAAACAATAGTGCAAAACTGCCACCATGTGACTGGGTTACCAGGGAGCAATGTCAAGCTGGATGGAGGCTCCAAGCACAAGGATACCTGTGCCATCATCAGCCATTCAGTGTCTCAAAAAACACTCAGCTTCACCCCACTCAAACAAAAATAACAGACTGACAAATTTTATGAACTAAAATACTTTTATTTCCAAAGATGCACTAAATTTAAATCTAGTAGTCATTCTGATGAGCAAATTTCACCTTCTTACATTTGAAATGTTAATCCAAATTGCCTACAGGTAAGCAGCCATAAAAAAACAAACAAACAAAAAAAACTCTGAAGAGACACGTTAAAACATGGGACAAATAAACTTCTTCAAAGGCAGCTGATTACCTCTTGAGGTTTAAACTTGTGTGAGGAAGAAATACTTATTCACTAGCACAATAAATAGAAATGATGGCAGCAGCATCGCAACAGAACAAAATGGCTTTAGTTTGAACTTCAACATCTGAGCAGGCATACAAGCCCTCCAACCAACATAACACACATCACTTTCATACTTCCAGCACGGCTTTTTGCTACAGATAAGGTGGTGAAAACAAGAGGCAACAAAAAGACAACACATGCTTATTCTCAGCATAAACAACAGAACCAGACTTTGCTGTCATGGTTTTTTTCAAATGGCATCTTTATTTCTACTCAAGATTCCCCAAATCATTCCCATAAAACAAAACACTCCCTACAATCTACCTTTGAGGAAAACGACTTAAGTAAGAATCTTCTGAAAATTATCACTCTATAGGAGTGTACACCTAACTCCAAACTATTATCTACTCAAAGTTGCCTCTTAGTTAGGGGTTAGTGAGGTTTAACTCATCAGCTGCAGATGACAGCAAGCCTGTTCATGGTCTTTTTCCCCTTCCACGCATTCCTCCCTATTCCTGAAAGAGGTATTTTACTGTGCATTAAAATTTTGTCAGCGTTAGCTCCAAATAGAAAACAAAGCTAAGGCAGCCACGTGGGAACTTCGTCTACACAGCTTTGTTAGGCGGCAGAAGGAGAAGCCACCCCACGGGCCAGCAGCGCTCCAGGCTGGCAGCCACGTGCTTATGTGAGCTCCTGTCATTACCCTTGGCTTTTCCTGTGCGACAGCCTGGCACAACCCCCGCTGAAAGCCCTTTTTCCCGCAGCAAGTATTCGTCCCCTCTCTTGCGGAACACGCTACCTTTAGCGGCTCATTCCTCTCTTCAATGGTTTGCACTGTTAGTGGAAACTTGCAAAGAATCAGGCATAAAACCAGTATAAAGATCCTGCACCCAAAGCCGTCTCCAAGGGGAGGCAGCGCGCACGGACCACCGGGCTGGGATACGGAGGACACGCTGGCACCGGGAAGCGAAGTTAGAGACAATTCCAGCCCAACGAGGAAGGGCAGCTCCGGAGAGGCTCCATGCCCAGGCACATGCGGCCCCCGCCGTTCAACGCTGCCCACGCCGGCAGCAGCACGGCAGAGATGCCGTGACAGGCAGAGAGGGACACGGCGACTCGGCGGAGCCCCCGGCACGGTCGCCTCCTTCTCCTCCTCCTCCCGCCCAGCCCCAGGCGCGACCGCGGGCGGGTCGGGCTGGCGGGGGGCGCCGAGCAGCGCTCCCGGCTCGGGCCAGTTCAGCGCTGCCCCGGCCCTGCAGGCACCGCCGGCCCGTCCCCGCACCCCGCAGCGAGCAGGCGGCCAAAGGAGGCGGGGGCG
>VZTI01006027.1:205407-238983 GCA_013397865.1 Struthidea cinerea
TCTGTGCACCGGCCCCTGCAGGGCCGGGCGGCCGGGACCGAGAGCGGCGGCGGTGCCGATCCCGGGAACCAACGCGGCACCGAAGGGCTCCGCCGCCGCCCGGCCACGGGGAGCAGATCCCGACCCCCGGCGCTTCCTGGGGGCGGGGGCGGAGGTGCCAGGCCTCGGCAGGGGCCGCGTGTCGCGACGGGCGCTGGTCACAGGGACATCGTGTTCACCTAACCCCAGCGGCTCCCATTCCGCTTCCTGGAACGGGGGAGTTGTCGGCCGGTGCCGCCTTTTAAGGAGTTGGGCAACTTCACGGCAGAATTTTTTTTGCTGCCAAGCACGAGATCTGCCCCTTTTTTGCCTTACAGGATGTCAGTTGTTACTACGGAAGTTCGTGTTAAAGTGTTCTATTTTCTTTTCCTTTCAGTAACTGGGATGAGCCCTTTGTCACCGTATTTAAACTTGGACCCCAAGTACCTAGTACAGGTGAGAAGGTGACTTGTTTTTATTGTGTTGAACTCGAATTCAGTGTTTGCATGACCATACGTGAACACCTCAAACCTCCTGCAGTGCTGGGCACTGTGTATTGAAGTCTTGAACTGAAGAACAGTGGAAAGAAGCAATTTTTTCAGTATTGTCCCTAATAAAAGCTTGCAGTGCCATGGCATCTAGAAGAAAATGACCAGTGATAATACAAAGGCTAGGTAGGGCTGTTGTGTCAATACAAGCCTGCTGCTATTGAAGAGATCTCCCTCCCTGCCTTGAAGCAGACAGCCCAGCACCCCCTCACGCAAGTTCTGGCACTGCTCACAGCCTCCGCTGAGCCCCTTCAATCAGTAAGAGCAGCCAGAATCTCTCCCCTCTTTTCATGGATGAGTTTTCTGAACTGTGATGAGTTTGATCAGTTTACTGAGGTGTTCAGCCAAGCCCTATACCTGATAACAGGCTTTGCCATCACAGCAGCAGCAAATTTCACACCACTCCTTAGGTCATTACCCAGCTGAAGGGAAATCATCGTGAAGTAAAACTTTCCATTTTATTCTGCAGAATAACACAGCTGTCACACTTACACAGCTTAACATGACAATATAAAATGAGGCCATAATAAGGAAAAAAATATTTAAAATCAAGAAATGTTTTCATTTTTCATAATTATTAACTGTAGCTGAAAATGTTTAATTTAATCCAATTAGGATGCATGTCAATGATTTTATTTAGTTAGTATTTTTCTACATATATGGCTCATTATCTGAGAACATGAAATTTTCTAGAATTAGCGCTTCAGGTCAACAGTTGCATAGTACCTGCTAACCTCTGTGCCTTGTTTCATGGTGCTCTGGGTCATTGTTTCTTTTGTAACTGGAAGCTCTGCATGCAGTTCTGGGTGCTAGAAGCTGTTATAGTCCAGATTGCAATGTAACATTCCCATAAGGATGGAAAACAGCAGCTACGCCTCTGGTGGGAGTGGGTTCACTACTGTGGCTGCTGTTGTTGAGTGGTCAGAAAGAAGGTAAGAGATTATTTAGACTTTTTCCAAAAACACACTCTAAAGCTGTCTTGTTTAGTTAGTACAGTTTGTCTGAGAACATGTTGGTGTTAAAAATGGTATAGCAGAGATTTTGGAACTAAGTGTGTGTATACTAATAGATTTTAGAAACAAAAGAGAAGTTTGCTTTAAATGAAAAGCTGTTGGCATTAGTGTCATGATACAGTTCTAAAAATACCTGTTGATGTAACACTAGAGGCTGCAGTCTGTGTTGGGACACTTCACTGCCCTTCATGTTTAGCACTAGTGTGTTGAAGTAAAAGGAAAGTGCATTGAAACAAAAGGGAATTCCTTTTAAATGTTAGAATTATTTTTTTTTACCTGAACAAGTTGCCCATACAAGCTGTGAGGTCTCCTTCCTTAGACATCAGAAGACCTGGGAATGGCTCTGAGTGCCCAGCACTAGCTGACCCTTCTTTTAACAATGGGGGTTGCACTAAACAGTCTCCACAGGTTCCTAGGATTCTAAATATTGAAGGAAAAAGGCACAGCTAATATTTCAGAATACAAGAACTTAAATTATTAGCCTTTAAATTTGGGGTTTCTGTGAAGGTGCAAGTGGAGAGGTGAGGGTCTCCTGGTGTTTAAAGACTATCTGTTTGCTTTCAGAGTGCAGCAGGAAAGTCAGCCTTACTGTTGAGAATCCTACATTTTGGTTCTGGTCTTCCCATAATAACAAATGGTACAATGGTACTCACTACTTGAAACCCTACTTTTTTGGTTGGTCCACGAATGCAGGCACAGAACAAGGTGTTTTCTGCAATGCTGTGTTGCCTGCAGCAGGTAACACATGTTATAAATTAGCATGTCAGCCTTTGGCAGAAGCCTGGAGGATGGGCTTTCGAGGTTGTCTCTAGAAACTTAGATGTTGCATAGACAAGGATTGCTTCAGCTTGACTTTTGGGACAGAAGTGAAAACTGTTAGAAACCACTAACTACTGTAAACACTGAATTTCTCCAACTGTCTAGTTACAAGAAAGATCGCGTGTTATAGGTTCATTTTATTGCTAACAGTATTCACAATTTTAGAAGTTATATCTCTGTATTGCCATTCACATTTAGTGTCAAGTGTGAGGCAGTAAAACCCCTTAGGATGCATTTCCTTGAGCCTGCAGCTGTTGGAGTCATGTGTCAGTTAAGTAGAGGATGGATAATACTGTGAAAAGCACAGAGGCTTAAAAGAGATCTGCTGCTTTAGCACCTTAAAAACAGGCATCTTCAATGTCTCATACTGAAGAAATGCCTTGGCACACCTTATCTCTACACATATGCCATTCTCTAGGCCATTTCTCTAGCTTTTTAGACCACTGATTTACAAGAACACAAGCCTGTCCCTGTGGGAGGAAGATGGACAAGTAAAAAATTTACCAACCTCACATATTTCATGCCTGATCATCACTAGTGTTGAGTGTATTCCTTGCATTTTTCACATCCTCGAAATAGGTCACTTATTTTAGTGCAAGGAAATAACTTCTTTTCATATAAAGGCAGTTTTTATTTAGTATCAGGGTAGTGGGAAACCTGAATTAATGCATTATTGCATTATCAGACTAGGCTGCTCATTGAGCAAACAGTGCTGTGTAATCAGACAACAGGAAAGGATTTTGGTAGGCTTGTATTGCCTGCTGCAAGATGTAATAATTAAGCAAATAGTCATTAAAAACAAAAACAACCAGCAACCCACACAGTATGAGTTCCTTGGCTGACTGGTGTAATTTATAAAGAGTTAGGACAGCTAGGGAAAAAAAAAAAGCTTTCAGTCAATTTATCTTTTTACAGGCTTTTTTCATGCTTAATAAAGTATACATGTAGTGTATTCCATCTCTGTGCTACTGTAGACAGTAATTTTCCAGAAATACTTACATCCATCTTTAGTTTATTGCATAGATTAGAGAAAAAAGTGAATATGGCCTACATTTTAAACTAGACTTGGAAAATACAAAAGCATTTGTTTTTGTTTTCCCCCAGGATACAGATGAGTTTATCTTGCCCACAGGAGCCAACAAAACTCGAGGCAGATTTGAGCTGGCCTTTTTTACCATTGGGGGATGTTGTATGACAGGTAGGTGGTTGTGGTTTTTACTTTTCTCAGCTGTCCGGGTAACACCTATGCAGTACAGTGATTGATGAGGTTGTAAATGTCTTGTTCTGCAAGACATTGTCTGTTCTAGCCTTAAATAAAGAGATATTTGATTTTAGCCTATACACTGAATTCTATTATCAGTATTTGCTTCTCGTAGTGTTGGTTCGTTTTCTTCTTAAAAAGTAATAACTGAAATTATTCCAACTAGGGGCAGCATTTGGTGCACTGAATGGCTTGAGACTTGGCTTGAAGGAGACACAGAATATGGCATGGTCAAAACCTAGAAACGTACAGTAAGTGTTTCATTTTAAAAAAAATGTACTTCTTAGTGACAGAGTTGTTTCTTCCAGCTTATACAAGGCTAGATCTAAATATACCACAAAAATAAATGTTTTGAGTTTTTTTTCTTTAGTGGACTCAGTATTTGTCTTCATCAAGTTATGACATGTTTTTAGTTATAGTGAGGTTCAGTTCAGCCTTCTTTATATTTAGTCACAATTGGTGTGTCCTCTGACTTACCTTAAATATTTGAGAAATAATTACTACTTTGATGCTTACTAAAAATCTACTTCAAAGTCAAAGCAGTGTTTTTATATGTTGAAATATTCCCAGAAGCAGAAGTGTTTGCTTTGAGCTATTTTTTGCTGTAATTTTTCTAAGCACAAGTCTCCCTTCTTTCCCAAGCTTTTCACAACCAGGAAAAGATTCAAATGCAGAAGCTGGGTCCACCTGGATTTGCGTTAGGGGTGACACTGGTGCATGCTGCTGAGCAGGCATTGCAGGGGGGAAGCTGTTCTGGATTATGGCATCCATGAGCACCCATGACATTGCTGTGTTTTCACCTTACCTGATTGTTTGAAAGAACACAATAAAGACAGAAACATTTGTTTCAACAGGATGCCTATTCTTAAAATAATGGTGGCTTAGACATACTATAGGAAAACCTAAGTGAAATAGACATAGGAAACCAGAGGAACAGAGTAACTGGGGGAAAACAATTTTCACTCCCAGAATACTTTGGAACAAGGGAATTTTGGAAGAGGAATTTAATGTTTCCTGTTACAGTTTATGTTGGCTCTGCTCCTTTTTAAATTGTTTCTATATTCATCCCCTTCTTTATCAAAATATTCACCACTGTAATTATGACTCTTTCATAATGTTCTTGATGAACAGAGTTGTATTTTAGGTGCTTGGAATGAGCAGAGTTGGACAAAACCATGATGTTAAGCACAAACTTTGACAGGTCAAGCCCAGGAGGTGGCAGTCAGTGCTCACACTGCTCTTATCCTGGCTCTGCAAGGCACAGGTCTGCTCAAGGTCCTCACCTTCCAACAGTGCATTAAGTTCTGTTTTTCCCTCCTCAGGTGCAAAGAACAGACTTGCCTAGCTAGATTTCCTCCAGATTTATCCTTGATGTACACAGATATCTTTTGTAATGAATTTTAATTTGCTGTTATTCATTTGTCATCAAAATATCTCACAATATGCCATGGTTATTAAAATTACTAATTTTCTTACCAATTCAGAATGAATATAAAGGTAAAAGGTGGGGGTTGTAATTAAGGAGAGATTGTCAATACCCTAGCCTCTTATTTTTTTTTGTCTTGTTTCAAAATGGAGTTGTCCATTATTGTTTAGTTCATTGCCTAACCATATTCAGTAATGACCTGTGTCCTAATGAAAATTATAAAATAAAGATAAATTGTAGAAAATTATATCAGAAGGAATATAAATAATAAAGCAATGAAAGTGTCACACATTAAATGCTGAACTAAGTTCCAGTGGTAGTCAGCTGTCCAGAGCAATACTATGCCTGTGATAGTGTTACACTGCTGGGAGATAAAGATCAGTCATTTCTTCTGGCTGCTGTTGTCACCGTTCTGGAGACAGCTGGTGCCAAGAAGAAGTGGCATTGTGCTTCCCTGAGAGTGCACTAGAGGTTCTCTTGCCCTCTTTAGTGCTAGTCTGGAAGCCTACACACAGACATACCTCTTGGCCTTTTGCTGGGTGCCGAGTGGACAAATGGCATTGCAAGGGACTGCCTCTTTCCTTCCTGACTTGCTGCAGTCCAGACCCGTTTTATTACCGACACCGTTCGCTCAGGCATCCCCACGCTCCCTGACACATGGTCCTTGTAGAGGAGCTCTGGGGCTTTCTTGGAGACCTATTACCCAGCTAAGTCTGCATAAGCGTATCAGTCATTCCAGAAGCTGTGTGTAGTCACCACGTAAGGAAGGACAACTCGGGTTAGAAAGCCATTTGAAGGGAAGAAATTTGAGTCTTGGTGGGGGTCAAGTTTGCCTTGGAAAGAGAGAAAGATTTTCTTAAGACTTGACAGGGCTGAATATTTTCTTTCAAGAGCTTTTAGATCTTTATTGCAGTTTTATTAACCACATATACAGTGTAAATGCACAAGCCCTACTGTCATAAACTGCCTTGATGTAAACACAGAGTGCTAAACGTTTTCATACCTTTTTAACTCCTTTATAGAATTCTAAATATGGTGACAAGGCAAGGAGCGTTATGGGCTAACACTCTGGGATCACTGGGTAAGTAAAGTCATTCTTTTGTAGGGAAAGCAATTTAAAGATGTAATTGTTGGGAAAGTGTATTTGTGTATTATCTGAATAAGAGTGTTCTCTAAATTTTCATTATTAAATCCTTCAGGAAAAAGCACAGGTTTTTTTCTTTGGGACATGAGGGCAGTTCAATAGACATCAAAAAGGAAATTAAAGGCTAAAACAGGATTTGCAGCAAAAGGAGCCAAAAGCCTTTAATTAAAACCCAATTTTTTTACTATATTACCAACAAACTCTAGTTATATCAGAAGTAACTAGAAAACACAGATAATGTTTACTTGTTAATAAATTCCAGTTAATTCACAACTTAAGGCAAAAAATATAATTTAATATTTGTGAAATAAATAATAATCTACATTGAGACTGTGGTCATGTGATCAACTGCATGATGTTTGTTTCCTGTTAAAGAGTCAACAAAATGTTTATGTGAGGAAGAAATGTGATAGTCACTACAAGGATTTATCCTTTAAGTGATGGTACATTAGCTAAAATAATCACACATGATACCACTGACTCTAAACCTAAATATTGCTTATAACTAATGTCGGTTAGAAAAACAGGAAAAAGAAAATGATCAATAGCCTGATGTACGAGAAAGAAACTTCTGTGAACTGAGGTTTGTGTCGGAAGGGGGCCATAAAATAACATCACATCAGTTGCCTCAGAAAAACGAAATTATTTCATAAAAGTCAGTGAAATAACTAATGCCCTAGAGGTTACAGATTTTTTGGCCTCCCCCCAGTCTTCCACAGTCTTAGAAAATGAGAACTGACACAGTTACTTTGAAAGGAGAAATCTAAAATTGATGAAATTATTTTGAAGAAAAATAATGATGGAACTCGTTGTCCTACAAAATTGTTATAGAAGTTAGCAATATTTAAATCAGAGACTACATCGCATTATAACCCAGTCTGCATCTGACTTGAAATGCATCAAAGCATAGGCTAAATTGCATTTATGACATTTTATTTCAGTCTTATTTCTGAAGAGCAGATTAGCTGCCATTTAGCTCAGTCATTAGCTTTTGAGGCATAGTATAGAGGGTGTGGTTAGAGATAGGATTCTGAACTACAGCAAGAATGGCACTTTTTCCATAAGAAATACATGTTGCCTACTGAGTTTTATTGGGCCATTTCTTGTTTGGATGGGTTTTTTCTTTTATTTCAAATCTAATGAAAACATGTCTGAGAACTGAGATGCAGGTACAGTGCAGTTCAAGGTTTCAGTTTAAGTGACACATTAACATGTTTTTTCAGCTGTGTTTGAAGAAAGATTACTCAAGAAAATATTTGTGCATTCCAGTAACAAATTGTTCTTTTTCTTACAAAATACGGCCTCCAAAATCACAGAGTTAAGCAGAACCTTATATCTGGGGTTCTGGTAGAGCTCTATCTTGTCCTAGCTACCAGAGAAATTCCTTTCAAGGAGCTGAATTATTTTCGCATATTACTTCACCTTGTGCAGCCTTTCTGTAACTCAGAGGTTCTTTTTGTCACTACTGACAATTTTTGTCATTCTGTTCCTGAACAGAGGCAACAGCTGTGTTGAACTGTTTTTAAAAATTGGGTTGAATTCAGCTTTTCCTTCCCTCATTGTTAATCTACTTGCTGCTAAGACAAGCTAAAATACCCTTGCCTGTGCTGAATGGAGATCGATGCTGCTGTTAACTCATTGACATTATTATGGTTGCTTATGAAGGATTTAGTGCCTTTTAGCTGCAAGAAAGATTTCAAATTCTTGGAGGGCAAGGAAAGAATTAAATGGCATTATCTTTATCACTTTAAAATGATGACATACTGTACTGTTCTTTGCCAGCATGAAATATGACTATATCAAGAGGGGTGAGGATGGGGTGGGGGGATGCCTTTCCCTTCATAAAAATGCATAAATGATAAATGCATCCATACTAAAAAGCCCACACATTTCTCTTTATAGTCCTTTCCAGGACAGTCCCTAAAGTTATCCCAAAGCAAAAGGCCCTCTGGGGATAAAGATTTCATGCACAAGCAGAGGTGAAACAGCTGTAAATGTCAAATCCAAAGCATTCTAATAGGCATTTTTAAAAGAAACATAGCCTGTTGTACTCCAGCTCTTGGTAGCATGATCTGAGTGCTGTACTTAACTCACGTTTCATCACTGTCACACGTGGACAGCAATTTTCTCTGCTACCTAGAAAGTGTTGGGTTTAGTTTCATGCCACCCACAGAAGACAGTATGAAACTGCTAGTACACATTTAAACCCTTATTTTTTAAACAAATTCAAGCTAGCAAAATATGCTAGTTTTTTAAAACTTCAGTCAGTGCTTTGTATCACATATTGTCATGAAGAATGCTACTTTATAACCAAATTATAGCTCTAGAAAGAAGAAATGGCTATAAAGAAAGAGATCTGGAAAAGAAGCACCAGAGATGGGACTTTGCGGAGGATTCCCTTCAAATAAGCAGAAAATCTGTGTTTCAAAAGCAGAGTCTAAATGCTACGCCAAGACTGAATTCTAAGCTTTGGGCCTCAGACAGTGGAAGGTTTTTTTAATATTTTTTTTCCCCCCCCCAGCTCTACTTTACAGTGCATTTGGAGTCATCATTGAAAAAACACGAGGTGCAGAAGATGACCTGAACACCATAGCTGCTGGAACCTTGACAGGAATGCTATACAAAAGCACTGGTAGAGTAGCAAAATATTTCTCCTTTCCCTTCTCTTTTGCTTATGCTATTTATTGGAATTCTCATTACTTTTAGTAAATACTGTCCTGCTCTGAAAATTGACAGTGTAAAAATGACTATTAGCTCAATGTCCTCTAAGCCACAATGTTTTTCACACAACTAAGGCTACTTAAGGAAAACTTGAACAAAAAAAAAATCCAGCTGAATTAAATTTGACTCTTTCCAACTGCACAAGACTGACAGTAACCATGAGAGCCAAGTTATGACTGTTATACATATATACTGAAGAAACACTCATTTAGTTCCTCAGATAGATGGTGAGGTTGTATAAAATACATACCTACCTCATTCTTAGCCATGTTTTTCAGCAATAGCAGGATTAAAACTGTTTCTCAAGTCCATGACTGGTTGCAGGCCAATGGGAACTACCTTCCAAAGAGAATGGGGGCAGTGGAGGAATACACAGAACACAGAGCTTGGCTGCACGAAGATGAAACTTATTACAAGTTATTAATGTGACAGTAATTCACATGAAAGTGGTACCTGGAGCTGCAAAAAACCCTACACACAGAGAAATTGATGTATTTTTGAAATTATTACTTAGGTGTTCATGAAACTGTTGTGTTGTGGTAGGACTCTAGTCTGTGCAAAGTGGTGAAAACTAACAAACAGTGTTATTTGAGAACAGCATGGATTTAAGGTGAGTTTGCTTACGCAAACTGAATTGTTTGCAGGAGAGAGGGTCTGAGCTTCATCAGCAAAATGCCTGTGAACACATGTTCCAGGCTTAACAATTGGAGGCATCATCTTTTTTTAGAGGATTGCTGGGTACCACAGGTTGACATTACCACATGGAAAAAAGCCTTATGTTTTAAGTAGCTCAGAAAATGTTTGGCTGCATGACTCACCTGCATTTTATGGAGGAGATAATGCAAGAATTAACCTATGCACTTTTGCATATCTAACTGAGCCTCAGTGTCTTAATAGTGTTCCCAAAGGCCAGCTTTATATATGGGGCAAAACAGTTTGAATGACTTTATTAGCCTTCATAAATACAAGACTCTTAACTTTGCAAGGGCACATGGCTCTCCTGTATTCCATTACCTCCTTAGGATTTCATGAGTGATGTGACAGATGACCAAGAACAGCTGGAAAGGGTATGTCTTGGGGTGATATTTTCCTCCAAATTTGTCCAAACTAGCACAGGTAGCATATAGAAGCCTAGTATTTCCTGTAGGAGTTCATTAATAAGGAGAACTGTCGTCTTATGCTCCAGCAGAAGCATCCCCCTTACCTTTCAGAAGTGTAGAGCTGGCATTATGTGTAATTTTTTTGGCACAGTGCAACCATAGATAACTACTTCAGTCACATGCACAGTCATCTGACACTACTAAAGTTTTTATTACCAGAGCGCAGCGGGACATTTGTTTTGTAACACAAGATCTACAGAGCTAATAGTAGCCCTGATAAAGCCAAATGAAGTCAGTAAATCTCTATTCATTACAGTATTGTACTTCAAGTGTGTGCTGTGCATATGAGCCATAGTGCAGAGAAACTGCTGCCTCTCCTGTCACCTTATGCCAGAACACCCTTTCTAATTCTGTATGGTAAAACTTCAAAGTTCTGCCTTTACACTGCATGCGTGTCTATACTTGCCTTAAAACCTTGACTATTTAAACCATATTTAAACCATGCAAAAGATCAGCACACATCTGTGACATACCAAGACTGTAATAATTATCTGTGTTACATAGAATGCCATGTGTTGGCATTAAGAAGTGAAAAATTTAAAAGCTGTCAAGGACACTGAGTTATAAATCTCCATATTTTAGTGTCAGCTGGAAGCTCATACAAACATACTATTGCAAATGAAGGGTGTTGTGTAGTCCACAAGAGGTGGCT
The DNA here is from genome assembly GCA_013397865.1 of Struthidea cinerea. Taxonomy (NCBI): domain Eukaryota; kingdom Metazoa; phylum Chordata; class Aves; order Passeriformes; family Corcoracidae; genus Struthidea; species Struthidea cinerea. Next base: position 216,170 of record VZTI01006027.1, read on the forward strand.
ACAGAGTTGGCAGGCAGTGCTGTTCAAACACTCAGATTTCCACTTCCATCATTCCTGCTTTGTAAAGAGATCAGGATCATACTTAAGAAGAAACAAGATAAGGTATGGCAGGTGTTTCATTGTAACGTCATGTTTAACCACAGCACTGATGGAGGAATCGCATCAGCAGCCCTGCTGCACTGAAAAACACTCCTATGTACACTGCAAAGCCTAGACTGAATTTCTGAAACCAATGACGAAGCACTTGATGAGTGGACAGGAAAAAAAAAAAAAAAAACAGTGGGAAGACTTTGTGAAGGCTGAGATCTGTTGCCCCAAACTGGTCCCAGTTTTCACAATTTGTCCTTGTAGAAGTGTTAATCATTACCAAAATGCCAGCAGTCAAACAGAACGTGCACGTTCTAAAGCCATTGATGGTGGGCAGTTTTGTGCAAAGCTACTTGACACAGCTTGTGTGGGAGAAGCTAAGAGAGGATTGAAAACTCTGCAAGTTAGGACGGTGGCAATTCAGCCCCTTCCCAGTGTTCACTGTCAGTGGCATCAGTCACTGAAAGTTCCCCATTGACGTGACTGAAGCAGTTCAATCCCAGGTGATAGCTGGGCTCCATCTCAGCATTACTGCATGGCTTAGGTTAGCAGACACCTATTGAGTGGGAATGGAGAGCTGATGTGAGGAGTTTTGAAACATCTACTAACATTTGATTCATCTGACCAAAATGATCTCCAGCTTTCATGTTTATTTCAATTTAAATTTAACACCACAATTACTGACTAGATTTTAGCCCAAATGCAGCAATAAGAGTACATATTAATTTGTTACACCAGTCTTACAACTTTATGGGAGCTGTTTTTTGAGCTCACCACTTAACTGCTACTCAGAACATTCAGTTTGGGTAACAGTCAGAAGAAAACCCTTTGGGTTCCTCTGCAAGTAACATATGCAATAGAAATGTTACTGCAACTCAGTCAATTCATTTTGAGTTTTGCTAAAAGGGGGTCTGATGTCCTAAGTCCACAAGGATGGCTCTTCCATTTAATAAGATACTATTCTTTATTCTTCAATTTTAAGCAAAGGCAGAAATTACTATCTTAAATAAATATTAGTTAATATCTTAAATTAGTATTAGTTTTTTTATTATAAATGTTACAAAGCACAAGCACATCTTAAAACAAATGTTAGCCTCCTTGCATGTGTTTTCAACCTCTTTTCAGAACCAACCATCTTTTATTAAGTTCTCATTATTGTGTTAGTTATGAAAGTAACAAAAAAACCAAAAACGATTGTCACTGTGCACTGTGTCACTGTCATTCCCTCCCAACCATGAAAATGCACATGGTTCCAATTGTCACAAAGGTACAGCTGGCTGAGGCTCCTACACTCCTCCTCAAGCATGCAGGATTGATCACTCAGGAAAAGATACTGAGCTAGGTGGGACTTTGGCCTGACCCAGCGTGACAGCCATTAATTTCTCACTAGAATTCCTGACAGACTTCAGTAAGCAAAAAAGTTAAGTAACCTTTACCTCTTATCTGAGGGTTACACAGGTTGTAGATGTTCTTTTTCTTGGATAAATTTTTTGCTTTCTTGAGGTTAGTGGTAACAGGAACAAAAGTAAAGTCCTAAAATGCTTTGGACAAACTAAATTCCTTTGTTTACTTCTGTGCAGTAGGAGCCCAATCCCAGGTACAGCATCTCATGCCTTTGGAACAATAGTTATTACAAAATTTGGTACAGAAAATGGTGTGTGTCTGAAAAGAAGGGAGTTGCATGCTAGCAATAGCTGAAGGTAGTAGTTGTCATTTCAAGACCTCAGAACACAGCCCTGAAAAGTCAATACGTTATGAATTAAGAAGGGCTAAATGTTTTATTGCCAGCAGTAAAATCTGGCTGGAGCTAAAGATCAGTTGTGTGACATCCAGTGGGTGGTTCAGGGCAGTTGTGTTAGCTGACAACTTCTTGAGCTATAAAACACCTGTTCTCTGAGCCCAACCTGTGTTTTTCTTTGGGCCAGACAGGGCTGTTTTCTTGTTTCTCTTGGCTGGGGAAGGGGAAAGAAGAGCTTTTAGGGGCTGCTGCAGGTACAGGCCTGGGATATCTTACTTCTCTGCAGCATCTGGAGAAAAGTAAAGAAGTTGCTTGTCATGACTTAAGTTTAGGGCTGTCAGGCATTTTGGAAATTGAGAACCCCTTTTAAAACCTCTTTTAACAGAAGAAGTCTATAGGATTATCAATCAGATGGTGTTTAGAGAAAGGATTTTGTTTCCAATCTGAAACAAGGAAGAGATAAGGACAATGTACAAGCAGCACTACAGGTAACAGCTCGTTGAGGTTTTTTTAGTTTCCTGAGGACTGATGTCTAAGAGTATGCGTGGCCACTGAGAGCAGTGCCGCCTGCAGTGCTGCCTGCAGTGCTCCCCAGCTCTGCTAGGCAGGAGCAGTGAACTCAGAGCTGCAGGGATTTGCAGGGTTTGCAGGTGCCAGTTACAGCAGCTGAAGTAGCCTCCTGTCAGTCAGGTGCTGCTACTTTCACTCAGTGAGAAGACAGCAAATTTTAGTCATGTTTGCGAAGTAATTTCAACAGCTCTAGTACTTCTAAACTAGTAAACTAAATAGTAGATTCCTACTGTTTTTTCTAAGTTAGCCTTCATACCACAATAGTTACAGGAAATGTTCCCTCTTTCAGGCTTTGTTGTTCCTGTGTTCTGAGCACAGTCCTGCCTTAGCTGCAGCAATATGAAAATGGAACATGCTTTTCTGGAATATTTCTTGCTTCCAAATAGAAGTTTTATCAGTTTCCTCAGTAATTTCTGTATCCACAGACTGCCCACTACTTACAGGATTTCATAAAATGAACCCCATGGAGCAGCAGGAGGAAACTCTTGATATTTTCTAATGACATCAGGCCACCCACAGATGTTCAAACAAATGACTGTGACTGCTTGATGGTTCAGATGGTCTGGTTACTGAGCTTGAATTTGGAGCAAAACTGAGATTGCCTTGTATGCTTGACTTAAGCCCTTTAAACCATTGAAAAGTGGGTTTGTTCCTGAAAGCCTGGAAGCAAGAGAAACTGTTTTCATTCGGAGTATCTCAGAGAGACTGGAAGACAGAAAACTAATCACAATTTAAAGATTATTCTTCTTTTGTTTGGCATAAGTATGTGGGTCTGAGGTTTTGGTTAAGGTATTTCTAATGCTTACTGTTGGATGGTTCTTGCTTTAAACATCCCAGCAACTATTGCAGGGCATTGGAGTAACATTCTGAAAATACAGACAGGAAGGTTCTAAACGGAAGATTTTGCCCTGGACAAAGTGGAGCTCAGTTAGGAGTGGCTCCTGCCATGATGAAGTGCAGAGCTGTGCTGTTGGAATGCTGTGTGCCATGGCACAGTGCACTGGAAGGCTGAGCTGTGCCATGGAACAGTGTCAGCTGGAACCTACTCGAAATGCATGGAGGAGGGACTATACCTGGTGGTGAAAGGGTGCAGCAGCTGAAGCCAGAGAACTAATTTCCCATTTAGAGAGCATCAGATCTATCTTGGGAAACCCACAGCAGTTCTCAACTCTTATGCAAGGTGCCTGATCTCAAAATACCTGCTTCTAGAAGTGTCTGTCAGCTGGAACCTTTATCTTACTGGGACATGCAAGATTAGGGGCTCATGGCCATGTTTCAGCAGGGCTTGTCAGGGCAGTATTGGTATCAAAGGCTTGCAGGGAGTGATTGCAGAGGATGGGTGGGAACATGTTAACAAAAATAAAAGCTAAATTCTCCACTCCCATCCCAGCTGTGTTTGCATGATAGAACAAGTTAATTTGCACAGCGGGCCTAACATTTTCTGCCCAGCAATGAGGCTGTGTTCTAAAGTGCATTGCTGTTTGAAGTCTGCCACAGACCTGGACATACTTACTCAAACTCAAATCTGACCAGTTAGGGAAAGGAAAGTTTTCTTTCCCTTTTTTTGGAATAACTGTGGGTAGTTCAGAAACCAGGAGCAACTGCTACAAAAAAGAAAAAAAAACCCAAACATTTTGTAGCAGAAGCATAGTATAGAAACACTGGTAAAGAAACACTCCTTGCGTGTTTTCTTGGATATTTTCTCTCTCGGTCATGCACCTATACCAACTGCAAGTTTAGTCCCTGCTCATGAAACATCTCCAGCAATGTCCCTAAGTTGTCTGCAGGCCTACTGATGGCTTTAGGCCCTGTACTTGACCCTTTGTCAGTGGGCTCAGAGCTGCCATCATTACCTGGCTGGTTCAGCACAAGAGAACACCAACATTTGTTGTGGTAGAAGCAGCACATCTTAAGTCCATGTACATGGATGCTAGAAAGCAGCTCAGCAATCTAAATTAAAGACGACATCTTTCTTGTACAACACTGACTTCACAGAATCTGGACCCAAGCTTGGTCAGCCTTCAACTACCTGTTTTTGCATAGGAAGAATAGGATTTTAAGGGGAAAGGAGAGGAATTGAACCTGGGGGCTGAGGGAAGAGCCTACAGGAATAGTCATAGCTCTGTAGTGTGTCACATTTCCTTGTGCACCTGATGGTCATGAGCCCCCTTTGGGGGTTTCTGCTGTGATCTCTTGAATCCTGCTATGAACAGCAGAAAATTGGGCTCTAATGTCATATTCATTTACCTCAGCAGGAACGAGGAGTCAGTATTTTTACAGGTCATCTCAAATACTTGTTTTGCACAAAGTGTCCTTTAAATTTCACCTGTGGCTTTTTGCCAGATACTGCTTGCATATGGTTAGTTTTGTGTACCCAGCTGCAAGCCCTTCATATGAAAAGCTTTTTGTGCAACAAATTCAGGATCAATTAGCAAACACAACTGTACATTTGCTTTCCCTAAATGCTGATTTAGGCACATAGAGCATATTCAGCAGGGCTTTCCTTAGAGCTGTTGAATTCTCAACAGTTACAGCAGTGAACTCAGTTAGCCGTATACCCTAAAAAACCTCTCAAATTGTCACAACTGGTCTGGCAATGAAATTCCTAGAAACTGTGGCTGGACATGGCTTCTAGTACCAAGTCCCACTTCTTGGTTTCATTGCATGCCTGGGCAATATGGGGAGGTTTAACAACTCCAGTGAAACGCATTTAACCTTGCAGCAGAGGTAACAGTCTCAGTCTAGCTGATGCCAACAGTTCCTTACCTCACTAAAAGCAATTATGTGAGACAACTTTATGACCCATAATGGGGAAAAAAAAAAAAAAGCGCAATCTCTGATTACTGAGATGCATTTGTTTTCAAGTTTGAGGAACCTGAAGTGCACTGCCAGTTTCTCCAATAAAGCAGGCAGGGTTTTTTATCTCGCTGTCAGCAGAAACTGGCCTTGTTCTATACACTGTACACATTATCTAGCTTGGTTCAGCCGCAATGATAAACATTGCAGAATCAAACTCACTGAAGTTTTCCTAGCATTGAGGGTCATACTCCCAGGTGTTCTGTGCATGTATAGTACATTCTGGGAGCTCTACTGAGGCACAGAAGTGTTTTGCTGTTTCATAAAAGCAACAGAAGTCTCTTCTGTGCCCCTGTACACCCCAGTCCTCATATGGATGTAGTGGAGGTGGGATGCCACGTGACTCCCAGCTCCAGCCAGATGCAGTAGCCAAACTCGCCCTATATTTGTCTTACACTAAGGTGCTCACCAGCACATTAAAACTTTAATCACTTGTGTGACTCACTCTTTACCACTGCAAGGTGATAATTTTGAGTATTAATGAAAGTAAGAATAAAGAAAGCTGTTCAATGTACAGCCTAGTAAATTCTTACCAGTTAGTCCCTTTCATCTACTTTCTGGTTTTTTTATCAAAAGGTTTTAAAATTCCAAAGACACAAAAGCAGTGATAGGTTCTGCATGATGGCCCTAACGAATCTTTGGAACCCAATGTCATGTCCATATCAGCTGCTGTTTTGTTCGCTTATTTCCCTCCTGCCCAGAGCTAGTTACCATAAATGAAAACCTCAATTTAAAACGTAAATGAAAGAGTTTTTGTAACAGGAGGAGAGCATATCTAACTGTAAAAACAATTGTATTAAGGACAGATGGAATAGAGTAAGTAGGACTTGGGAAAAGCCATTGTGGCTGCCAGTGCTCCATAGTGATTCCCTGAGACATCACACAGTTTGAGAGGAAGTCATTCCAGCAGAATTAGTGTCAGGATGAGGTTGATTTGCGAGAATCAACCTGAGCCTGGCAGCAGGTTTGAGAGGAAGGCAGAAAAAGCACAGGGACTCTTTCTGGAGAGTTACTTAAGAAAGGACTGTTCATTAAGACACCTCTAGATTTAGATAGCTTCTTGGAAGTTGCTGTTCACTGACCATTTCCCGCAAAGTAACACTAATGAGCTGTAATGTGTTTTGTTTTTTCCAGGTGGAGTGCGTGGGATAGCACGAGGTGGGATCGCGGGTCTGACGCTGACCGGCCTCTACGCTCTGTACAACAACTGGGAGCACATGAAGGGCTCCCTAGCCCGGCAGTCCCTGTGAGCAGGGCAGAGGACACGCTTGCTTAGTCACCAATCAAATCAGTTGTGAGATCTATCTGGTGCCCCTTGCTATTTTATTTACAATTAGTGTGAAACTGATGGGAGCTGTGCTGGGAGGAACCTCTTGACATCGTGTAGCTGGACTGGCCCTTCCTGCCAGCCAGTTGCTGGAGAGGCAACAATATTTGTTGGACCTGCAAGTGAACAGAGCGGCCACCAAGACAGTCTCCCTGCCATGCTCCCCAGAGCTGCCAGGCATGCTGGGCCCCTGTAGCTGCTCCTGCTCACTGCCAGGTTTGTCGGGGTGCCTGTGAGGTCTGTGTCCATAGAGCATTCCCTGCAGTTCCAGCGCCTCACCCGGCCAGCCCAGCAGCACAGCCCCAGTAGCCATGGCACAGGGCAGGGCTTGCTGTTCTGACGGCACAAGGCAAGCTATCAAAAGGGATGTCATCAGAATAAAAAGGGTGGTACTTACTCAATACCATTTCTATCCTTTGCTCTTCCTGCTACTGGTAAGAGAAAAGTGTGCTGCATCCAGTGACCTGTTTATGGATTCATTTTAAAGGACCAGTGTGATGAAATCCTGGAGGAGTTGGTGGGTGAGGGGAAGTGGACAAGCAGGCTGATCATCTCCTGACGGGTGGTTGTGGTGAGGCGTACCATGGCTTGACTTCACTCCCTTATTTGCTCTAATAAATAAGGACCTGGTTGTTTATGGATGAAATACAGTTGCTGTTGCAGAACAGCTGCTAGTGGATTATCAAAACATTTGGGTGTTCCAACGTCTCAGAACTCATTTACCCAACAGTTAGAAACGAAGCAGTATAAAGACTCCGCTCATTCCTTATTACAGGACTTTTAATTAGCAAGAAACTTTTTGTAGAAACCATTTGTAGGTTACTGCAAAGACTGTGATGAAGCTACACCTTCTCCAGTGTTACACCATGAGCCAAGCATCATTTGCAGATAAATTAAACAGTAAGTCAGGAATTAGTTCAGCAATTAGAGTTACTGCATAACAACTCATTCCTTTCATGTTTAAATAACTAAACAGGTAAATTATTAAAGAGATCTGAAGACAGGGAAATCAGAGCAAAGGGAAAACAGGAAACTTACTGGTCAGCAGACAACTTAATGCAAACCAAATTTACATTTGAGTTTTCACTACTGAAACAGCTCTTAATAATTACATTGCACCCAACAAAATAAAAACAACAAAAAAATAGTAAAGGGAAAATGGTAGCGCTTACCTTCCCCCAAAAAGAAATACCACTTTGCCAAGAAGCCTCATTAGCAGAAAATAAGCCCTGAGACCAGCTTTTTATAGAGCAAGTGCTCCAGCTAACGAGCCCTCACAGCTGAACTCGATTAGCTTTGCTTGAATACCAGGTCAAATTAGATGCTTTATGTGAGCACTTAAAGTAGCATAAGGAAAACAGGCCTTTTCTCACCCGCTTTGTCAATGCTGGTTTTTGTTAAGCCTTATGTTCCCCAGTCTTTAGTGCTCTGCATGTTACTGTTGTGGTGTGGGAACTGGACTTCCTAGCACACATTTTTTGAGGGCTGCACCACCAAAGAAACTGTCCCCCACTCGCAGGCTGCAGAGAGGTGATGTGGGCTCCATCTGCACCGTGCTGTCATGTGGGACATCAGGAAAACACGTGCACTTTCTTCTGAGCATTTTCTCCCCACTGGCATCAGTGAGTTCCTCCCCTGCATGTTTCTTGGTCATCATTGGTTGGACTTGTGTTCCTGCACTCTTGACCACGCTGGATGAAGGATTGAGAACTGCTTTGGGGGTTGATGATGGGCAAGGGTGGCTTTTTAAATGTCAGGAACTCTGCAGTATATCTTAGGTTTTCTGAAAACTTTTTCAGGACTAAAATGTCACCCAGGAACTGTCTGCCCTAACTGAAGTGGGAAAACTGTGAAGCTTAACAAATGTATTTCATTCTTCAGGTGCACTGGAGATGATACAGAAACAAGCCTTTTCAAGTTCATAGTTAGCACAACCTTAAGGCTAGGCTGACTCTTGACCAACTTAACATGTTATCTGGTCTGCAGTGCCCTCAGATTTCCTGGAACTGCTCGCTTCAAGGGCAGAGCTGAGAGCATTTTCCTGAACTAGCTGCATTACAGCTGTTAAAAGTTTTGGTTTGTAATCTGTTTGTCTGTGGAGTGATCTGTAGCTCGAGCTATGAAACACAACCAGCACAGAGGCAGCAGTGAGGGAGGTGAATTGTGTGATAAAATTACAGAGAATGTGTTTACAATATTCTGTGTCATGACATACTGTGTTCACAGTTTACTGGCAATCAGTATAAAGTTGCTAGTTTAAATTGTGACCAAAAGTATATCTAAGTTGAGTAGAAATAAAAGGATGTAAAATCAAGTTGAAAACAGGATTTGGCTCAAGTTAGAGCCCTCCTATGCAGTGTTACATCAATGTGAGCATGGGAGATCTTGACTGTCTTGGAAGAGTGGGGTTTTGGTGCCAGTCGTGGTATCTTTGCTGATAGATCCACGAGGCAGCTTTCCATGCTGTGGCACCCAGTAAGGGAGCTGAGACAGCAGGTATAATGAAGGGGTTTTGAGTCTTGTGAAGCTGGTTTTGCTCAGTCTTTGGAACAGAATGGCATATCCACTTCCATCACTCCCAGTCAGCAGGTAACGTCTCTTACGGTTGGAAGAATTTGTTGAAAAATCCCTCCTTAGGGTGGAAATCTATGGGCACCCTGAAGCAGAAGCTGCTTTTGAAAGCAGGAGGTAAATGTATGTTAAGGCAGAAAAATGATCCAGTGTTCACAGTCTGTTTCCTGTGATCTAAGATGGGACTTCAGAAGGAGGGGGGAAATCCTTTTGTACGCTTTAACAGAAGGCTACCCCCGTGCTTAATAAATTCTAGATAGGAAACTGGTATGTTTTAAGTGGAGCTTTGTGTACTCTCTGAGTATTGGTCTGTGCTGCTGAATGCTAGCCAGTGCAGGGACACCAGAGGGTACCCCAACCCTTTTTGGTACTTTCCCAACATGATTAATACCTGCTGTAGTCCCATGGGGAAATACTCATGTTCCTCATGGGTATTTCCCCCTCTTGTCAGCCCCCCTCTCTCCCTGCCCTAGGGGAACAGCTGCCCCACTCACTCCACAGCTGGTCTGAGGACAAGGAGTTGAGGGAGCTGGTGCCCCAGGAACCTGTGGCCACCCTGCTCCACAGCGGTGTGGGAGGGAAGGAAGCATTCCTCAGGACAGGGCATCAATCATGTGTCTCAGCATGTCCAAAGAAAATTCAGCCATTTGAGAAGCCATGAATAGCATTCTCTGTTCCTTCTACTCTGTCCTCTTGTCTTGGGATAATTTAAAAGTATTTTTTCCCTGTCTTTGAAAGCTAAACATTCAGGATACACTTTCAGGAGTTCTGCACGTGACTACTTCTAACAAAGAACTTCCAGTTCACTTTAAAAAAATGTGTGTGTGTGTGCACCCCCACATGCAATTTAAGGTGTCATGGTTGAAAGGCTGCCAGGCCCAGCTGTAAAAGTTCTCTTAATGAACAATGCAGGCTGGAGTTTAAATACTGGAAAATCCTCAGTGGAGGAACCAGTCATGCAGGGAGGCTGATACTCAAACACCAGGGAGGCAGAGAGGAACTCACTTCCACTTGCACAGCCAGACCACAGGTGTTCTTCAGCCATGAGAGAAAAGGACCACATGCTACTAAAATCCATTAGTCCTCTTGAAGTATTCAAGAGTGGTAAGAAGCAAATGGGTCATTTTGTCCAAGTCTCTATTTCTCCCAACAGCTGAGCAAAGCCCAGGTGACTGAGACACACGAGCTGCGTGTCCAGGGGGTCACACTGCAAGGCAGTGCCTGACAGGAGTTTTCCACCAAGTGTGTAGGGGGTTCCTGCTCCCAGAGTTTCCCTGCTTGGGAGGCTCAGTGCAGCGGTGAAATAACTAAAGCACGTGAATCCCATTGGGATGGAAGCACAACTGCAGCAGCTTCCAGAGCAGAGGCAAACTGGACATGTGCCACAGCAGTTTTTGTTAACCACCTTGTAAATGAGACATAACCCACACTTTGGTTGCAATTATTTTTTAATGGAAAAGTCTAATCAATGTTTTACATAAATATCAATTAGTGACAATAAGTCAGTTGAGTAAGTAAAGGAATACATACCCCCAAGTTTTAAAGGCTCATAATGAACTGACAAAGTAGCACACAATGACAACTACACGGAATTAATTAGAGGAGGTTGGCTGCACATCAATCACCTTCATTAAGTTCAACTGCTAATCAGATCAGGCTGTTACTGGAGTTAGTCACAGGGCAGTCTTCCCATGCAGCAACAAGGACACATGTGAAGGGGAAAGTGAACTTCTAAAACATCTCTCTGCCTCCAGCAGAAAGCCCTGGCTATGAGAGTACAAAAGCCTCAAGTGTTTTGCTGATGTTAAGCCCTTTCAGGGCCTGGTTTCAGATGTGCAGTCTCCCCTTCTCAGACAAAAAACTTACTTTTAAATGAATGCAGAGGCTCAATCAGACAGGAATGTGTTCACACTGCAGAGTGATACCAAGGTCGGATCTTAATAATAATTTCTTTTCTACAGGGTTGTGAAGAACTCAAATCACTTTTATTCCCAGGCAGGCAGCAGGGATGGGGAGAAGGGGGGCCTATTTTCATAGTCATTAAGAGCAATTTGTTAAGTGAGTAGAAGCTGCACCAGAAACAATGGAACTTCACAGTTTTTCCAAGGAGCCTGAGCGGCATGATCCACGTTTTCATCTAATGTCTTTGCACTCTTTCCCACAGGCTCAAAAGGCTAAATATCTGTAGAGGTATTGCTCATATTATGTCCACAGCTTCAGGGAGATCCGAGTTACTGGACTCCACTTTCACATACATAATCACATGGAAACCACAGATTAAATACTTTTAAACTGCATCAGTGGGAGCCACAGGTTGCCAGGTCAGTGTTTCCCAATTACACAGCATGACATCAATATGCTGAAAGGCATCTAATTCCCCAAATATTACCTTTAAATATTATGTGGCTAAGATGCCTGCTTTCCAGTGGTTTAGTCAATAAAAATTCATTATGAAATACCTAGAACTAACAGAAACACATTTCATTTTACAGCTTCTTCAGTGACATTCAAATAGTTTGTAAATGCTGGGGACACAGTAGGGTCTGATCTACTGGTGCATGAAAATTAACACCCTACCCTGTTCTCTGAAAGGCTCAAAAATACACAAGAAAAGTTTTGATACAAAAGTAAGTTACCAGTTCTCCTGTCGAGTGTTAGGTCCTATAAATCCATGTTTCAAAGTCTGGACTATATACACTCAGCTGGGAAATGCACCAACACAAGATGCAAATGAAACCTCCAAAGTGAGCAACTGCTCCATAAAACAAATTGCTTCCAAGTACAGCCTAAGTAAGCTGGAACCCAACGTATGACAAAGTTGTAGCAGCTGAAAGGAACAGCAGCACTTCTGAAGTCATTGTCAAAGGTGGATGTTCCACAGCACCAGGAAGGTTCTGCTTTATACCTGCACTGGCTTCAACATACTTCAAGTGACAACCCATTAAAGATCCTTGTATTCCCGTAACAGATACAAATTTGCTAACACCTCTATAGCATCAGATTGCTTATGCTCAGTGGGTTTACATTTCAGAATCAATGACAACAAAAAGGGATCTTTTGTCCCGTAACTCTGTTAGATAAGGAATCTTTGTTAAAATTTTAGAAGAGAAAGCAGATGGCCTAACACAAAACACAAGCACTCAGCTGGCTGCAGTCACTCAGCATGATGTGCGACTGATAGCAGGCAGGGGATGATTTCAACGCTTCCAGTTCTTCACATCTAAACAAATTTAAAATAGGGTTATTCACTTTGATAAACAGAAAGCAACACTTTTGGAAAAAAAAAACAACTATAGGATACCCTGGAAAAAAAGGGATACTAACATTCCTCCTAGAACTGAGTATCCTGCCTTTTAGGGTTTGAAGTACTCCTGCTAAGGACCATTTTCATTATCTCAAAAGCAACTGCAAAGAGTTATCATCAGAAAGGAAAATCATTATGTCAGCTGTAAATACATACTGAGATAAGAAAGAAGCAGCCTGGAGATTTACACATTGACTCCACATCTTAGTTACAATGGAAGTTACCAAGTGTCCCATCAGTTGAGAGATTTACACAAGAACAGAAGTAATTCCCTCCCTGGCTTGTGGTCAAGAGAGGAGGAATAACAGCAAAGGAGAATGGTCCAAGCTGTTAAAAAGGTCTGCAGGGAGGGAATTGCTACACTGTTAAAAATCACATTTAAAGAACTGAAGATGACCCTTAGCAACCAATATCTAGTGTTCTGAACCCCCAAGTTATGTTTAGGCTTAGCTGTTCTAATACATTCTGCATCCTACCTGTAAAGGAGACCGATACAACCATTTTTCGTTATCTCCACTGAGTTTCATACAGGCAAAAAGGTCACAAACTGTAGGAAGGCCAAAGTCCTGAAAGAGAAGTCACCTTAATTACCAACCCGAACATAATTACAGTCTGATGTATCTTCTGCAAAGTGTTCAAAAACAAAACCAAAACTGAGATTAATACCTTCTTCATTTAGTATAACATATTAACTTGTTTAGTGCTAAGTAACTAATAATTCTGAAAACATTAAAAGAGCCGAGAACCCTAAAAACCTTTAGTCGGTATTATCCAGAAGAGCTAAGACTTTGGAAGAGAAGGAAGTCATTAAATTCAATTAAGCAATAAACCTGGCACATAAGACACAAAGTATCAAAAACTTATGCTCACTTGTGCTTTCTTGCGCAGAAGCCATTTATCTTCTGCTGGAGGTGAGTTTGCATTTTGTAGGTCATTTGAAGTCAACACCCAACTGTTTACATTTAAGGGGAGGTGGAATGGAGCCAAGAGGTCTAAGAAAGGACTCTTGAAACTCTTGTCTGCTTTTTCCCGACTCTCCTTTTCTTCTGTGCTTTCTGCTTTGTGCTCAGTCTTGGCCAACCAGCTTGTCAGAGGCCTCTCGAGCAATGCTTTCCAGGGTTCTGCGATCTCTGCTGAGTAATCTGCTTTCTCTGCACTCACGGGTTCCCCTGGGAGCTGCTGTGCGGGGCTTAGCCAGGAACTGGCAGGAAGCTTGGTCTTCTCATGCTCAGGGTCTGGTACATCTTTCTGGCTGACTGGAACTCCATTTTTGTCCTTCCCATCTTTCTTCAGAAGCCATTTGCAAAGAGCCTCTTTTCCACAGTTTTCATCACACACACATTCTGAAAAGCTGGCACACAGATCATTAGCTTTGCACACATCTTCCACTTTAAAGGGGGCCTGGGGATGCTGAAGAAGCCAAGCATTTACAGCAGATGTAGTGGGCGATTTCTTTCCATCAAGATGCTCATTCAGGCACTTCAGATTTCCCAGGTTCTCAATTTCCACACTTTTGCTCTGGCTGCCACGACAACTGGTACATGCTTCAGCTTTGAGGAGCCAATCATTCAAATTGCATTCTTCCCTAAAAGGTTTAAATTCATTCTTCCATTTCTCATCTGAAGTAATACTTCCATTTTCTGTGTCAGGAGTAAGCAGCCAGTCAGAAAGGTCCATCTCTTCTTGTCCAAGGGATTCTAATTCCTCCACCTTTTCAATAGTGGAAAAGGATGAGTAGAGAGTAGAGGTGGAGTCCTTGCGACCAGGGGACTCTGTCTTCCCAGCAACATCACGCTGCTGATTATGCAGGAGCCAGTTCTCCAAATCCTTCAGATTACCCCAGGCTTGCTCAAAATAACAGACTTTGGAAGAATTCAAATCCTAGTAAAGACACATTGAAATACATCTATTAAAACTGAAAGACAATGTTCAGTTACTGTTTGCATAGTTAGAGCTCGGACCATTCAGCTAGTGAGTGCCAAAGCATCAGTTGAACATGAGACAGAATGAAGAGTACTACAGAAGGTTTCATTCCCACCACATTCTGCCTGCAATCAGATACTGTGTTTTCCCCTGTTAAAAACTAGGTTAGCACACAAAAGGTTTACCTGGCTGGGCTCTGACACACATTTTTGCGTAACCCATTCCTCAAGATTGGTGCTGGGAACATAGGGAGCCTGGCGCACACCCACAGGCCTGCTTCCGAGTAACCAGTCAGCCAGAGAGGCGCTCACTGTCCCACACAGTGTCTGCTGCTGAGAGAGAATGTCCTTGGTTAGGAGAAAGACTGACTGCTGAGCCAGTCTGTGGTGAACATCAACACAGGCATTCAGCATGCATCAGTATTTCTGCAGCAAAAGGAAAAACAGTCCCTTCTAATTACAAAAAAACCCATAGGAATTGGATAGTTCCAACATCAAGGAACATTCAGTTAAAAAATTCTGTCAGTCACACTCCACATACACTTTCATACTATGTTCTTGCCTGTCTGTTCTTAGAGCAGCTACAGTAGCAGATCACTCTGCTCACCACAGCCACTGGCTACTCAAGCATCTTAACAAACAAACACAAGCCATTACTCAAGCTCACTTTACGTGCTTGAGTTCTCCTCTTTCCTCTAATGCAATTAAACACTCACAGACACAGGTCAAGCTTACCTGCTCACAGTTCAATAGGGCACAGTTCTGCACTGGGAACCAGGGAGAAGCATTCTCTCTCTCTGAGGTTTGCTGAAAGAAAAGTTAATTTAAATCTCTGTTTTGTCCAGTTTCTAGGACAAACTCTAGAATAAAGCAGAAGTAAAGCACAGTTACAACTGCTCAGTGCTTTATGGCTAACAATGTTCTCAACATTTACAAATAGAATGGAGAAAGACTGGCTATAAAAATACTACCTTGAGTCTGCTTCCTTTAACAGAATTGTCTCCAATAATACAGGAAATATGCTGCTTACATAAGAATCCCAAAATACTTTTATCACAGAAAGCATCTAAAATGTTTTAACTATTGCTACCTAAAGAGAACAGTAACAAATTTTCATTTGCAGAATAGAGAAAGAATGCAGAAGTCATTCCCTCAGCCTCTGCCAAAATACATTAAAATAACATGTACATAACTAAACTCAGTGAAAGTGAGAACTACATGCAACAATTAATAAACCACTGTGTATTTATTATACAGCTAAAATTATATGACTCGTGCAGAGGATCCATTCAAGCTGTCACTAAAAGCAAAAACAGCACTTGGAATATATTGCACTACTGAAAATAAATCTTTGAGGCAAGTATTCCAACCCAGGGAAGTCCTGGTGCTTACCATCGTTTTAATGGAACCAAATGAGGTAATAGCTTGGCGAAGGTAAGATGTGTCAGCCTCAAAATTCAGGATGGAAGACTCTTCAGGTTTAAGTGTAAGACTTTCTAGTCTGAAAGAGTAAGGTGATAGTTACAGAAAGAAAAAGAAATTACAATCTTCTTCATCCATTCTGTTTTGGAAGTCAGTCCATTATTTCATAAAAAGGCTTTCAAGCTACTTGGCAGTTATTAGGTAACAAAAAAGACTTTTAATATGGCATACAAGAGAGAAATGGCTATCTACAAACCAAGAATAGACTAAATTGCCAGCAAAACACAAGTTTCACCTTCTTACTTCAGCTGCCATCAACAGCTGACATTTGAAATAATCTGCATAAATGAGTACCTCTCCTGTTCATTATAGTTCTGGTTTATCACCTCAGACCTTTTTGAAGTTCTTACTTCTAGGAAGTATTAAAAATGTAGGAACAGTGAGATCTATTATTAGTTCTATTAAAATAAAAAATCAGATTAAATTCCTAAGTTAAAATAAACCCAACTGTGTTAACTTGCACCATAAAATCTATTTACCTCTCCAGGCAAACTGAAATCTGGTTTGCCAGTTCGTTACTGTAGGAGCGTTCCAGCTGATGAATAAGGCAATTGAACTGCCCCAAGTACTGCATGGAAGACAAAACACACGTTATTGTTTCGGCTTCCAGGATCAAAAGTGAGACAATACTTGCAAGGACAAAGTTTGCTTGAAAGTGCCGGTGCAGCAACCAACAACCAAGCCTCACCCAGTAGAGCTGCTGTGCCTGCTGCTGCAAGGCCTCCTCTTTGAGCTGCTGGATGAGATCCACCTGCTCGAAGAGCCACACCTCACGGCTGCGCAGGCATTCCAGCTGCCGGCTGATGTGGCTGTGGATCTTGGCCTTGACCTGTCAGGGAACACACACATTTCTACATCTGTCTAGCAGAGTGAACAAGCATGTGCTGCACTGATTACAAACTACTGTTTGTCAGTGGCAAGTGGTATTTTTGGAGCGATTTATTTCTCAAAAATTCATCACAGTCACCCACAGCACCACATGACTCAGATCAGTAACAGTTCCAGGGCTACCTTTAAAGATGTATCAAAGAATAATGTTATTTGTAATCTCTCTCTATTCTGATCTTTCAACCAACAGCTTTTGGAAATTCTGCATGCCTAAGCTAGTAATACAGGAATACCTTTATGAAGAGCATAGCCAAATGACACAGCAATGTGTTTGCAAATCGCTAGGAAAATTTCAGACCACTATGATAACAGTAAGTATTCTGGAATGATAGAAACTTTCATTGAAGTCATGTTAGTTATTAAAACATCTTTAAGAAGTGATTTAAAATTACCTCCCGCCAGTTTTCTTTAATCTGCTGTTCAGCTTTGACAATTCCAGATATAGCTGTTTCCAAGTCCTTCTTTGCTTGAAGGCACTTTGCCAGAGTCTCACTGCTGCAAGAATTTCTATTTCTATCTTGTGGTGGACTCATTCTTGAAGTGTTCCTAAAACACAATGGAAAAAACGATTTCTTAATAGTTTCCATTCCTCTTTAACAGAAGAGGAACAGCATCATATGAAGAACCATCTGCTCTACTTCACTATAAAGGTGAACAAAAAAAACCCTAAGACCCTACACAGATGCAAGTTTTCTAAACATACATAAAGCTCTCCTCCAGGAGCAACAACGGTCTCTCAAACACCTCAGCCCGCAGAATTTGCACAATCACACGAAAACCAACAGATATTTGACAACAGCTTCAGCCACAGGAGTTTAGGCAATCCTCCCCTGCCAGTCACCTTCCTCCTGCTTTTATGCCTAGCCAGCAAACTCCAGAGCTGAGGGGCTGGTTCAGGGAAGGTTCAGCAGCAATGCTGGAGCTGGGGGAGAATGGCCCGGCCAGGGGCAGGAAATATTCCAGTCACCCTTTTTTCCTCTGCAGGCAAATGAGCTGGCTCCCATAAATGAGAAAATTCCAATACAGTTTCACCAACTGAAAGCCCATGTGTTGCTACAAAGATCACTCTTTACTAAGCTGCAAAGGCCACAACTTTTAACAGCTACTCATTATTTTGTCCTGGTCACAGCTGTGGTAACTTAGTCAGCTTCAGGGCAGTCTCTAGTAAAAGGGGCTCAAATACAAAATTTCTACAGAAGTTATACTGGTAAGGATTCTGCAAGTAAGAGGGAAAAGATAGTATGGATTTTTAGTAAAAATAGGAAGGATCAGTGTAAGCACTTTTCCTAAACAGTGGGTTATTTTGTTACCGAAGAGTTTGAATTCTCCTGTCAGTTTCATGAGATTCCTGAAGCACTAAATATTCATAGTATTTCTTCTACTTAAAACAAGTCCTCAGCAATGACAGCTATGGAAATTCCCAGCAGATTTAAAGCATACACATGTGCCAATCTAAAATGTCACAGATTTTACCACTGCTCTAGACGGAACTGGAAGTAGTTTAGAATACGACAAGACAACCATGAGCTTGTGTTCCTAAGCAGCTATTTAGTCTGCAATTTCCAAGCTTCATGATCATATAAACTGCAACCCAAAAATCCTTCTACAGCCAAGATCCACCAGACAGATATAAAAGTGTGTGTTTCAGATGGGAGAGGGCTAAGCATGGCTTGCAAGTGGAAGGTGACAGACAAAGCAACGTTCACTGTGGGGCAGGAGCAGAGGCTGCACCTCCCTTAGTTTCCTCAACACCATGGGCTTCCTGTCTCTCCAGTGCCTCCAGACATGAGACATGGACTGGGCACAGAAGCCACCCCAAGACCCTGCACACAACTCAATCCCATCCTCACCGTAACATCTCATCTTCTAGGAACTGCAGAGCACAAATACATGAGAAGAGAACTCAAATGTAATTTTTAAGCTTATGTTACTTTGCACCAAATCAGACAGAGTGCAGAAGTCCAAAATACATCATTCTCCATGCTGTGCTATGAATGCCAGTTTTGTCCCGGTATTTGCACACCGTAACTCATTCACAGGTTCACTTCTGTAAGGTTTCATCATCTTCACCATGCCAGTCATGTTCAATAAAAGGAAAGCTAACCTTTCTCCTCACAATGCTCCTTAGACTTTATCTTGCTTTTCAACTCTCATGCCCAACCTACAGGAGGTAGGAGCCAACAGTGAAGTGGGAGCCCTAGTTCTCAGATGTAATCTAACAAATAGATTACAGCAATACACCCAGCCAAGAAAACAAGGATATCAGACACCTTAAAAACTATCATAAACTCAAAAGTAAATTTAAAAAATCATATTGGTTATTAATTCATTTATTATATTCTCACATAACAACAAGTCAAAGTCTGAAAGGCTAAATGTAACTATCATATTTGCTCACACAATAGACAGTGTACTTACAACTCTTGTGAAAATTATGTTAACCTACTTTATCACACTCTGCATTAGCAACTTCGTAATGGCACAATCAAATTTAAGAAGCTTACACATGCTTCTCTAATGATCTCTGAAACTATTGGTTGTTGCTTTTCCTGTTTTTCCATGATAGCAAGGGACTCTCTCCGGAATGTATAGGGAGAATGAATGCTGAATGAATTCCTCCAGCCAGCCAACTCCTGTTAAAATGGCTGTTCTTAGGCTTTGTCGAAAATTAGCCAGTAAAACTCCCATGTTGAGCATGAGAGCCGATCCACCTTTTTTTTCAATTTCCACAGGCCTCTAACACAACTAAGTCGGGGGAAAGCACCTATTTCCTTGCTTCCCTGTTACTCCCAAATAGCACTGGGACTTGAAGATGTTTTCAGGTCACATGCTCTGAAACACCCGCGATCACACACTTCGGCTCAACAGTAACAAAATACAATTACCTCTGCAAGAAGACACATGGCTGCAACACACAGTCATTTGTTCTAGCCATTTCCGTGCCACCCAACTGTTTCCAAGCACACGGGGGTCCCCCCCCAGTCCCCGCTATGTGCGTCACGGGATGCACACCCCCCACCAGATAAGCTCGCACTTACTTTCCGCGCTCAGGAAGCAATCCCACAACGTCCTGCTTATAACAAGGCTTCCATTCCCAGCCTCCCGCTCCGCTGAGGCACGGCCTCCGGAATGCTCTCCGGAACACTCCCAACCCTGCAAATTCCGCTCCAAGCCCTGGCTCGCTGGAGCGGCCCCGCGCCTTATCGGGGCGGCCCAGCCCGCGCCCCGCCCCGCCCCGGCCACCGCTCCCGGCCGAGCCCGCACGTCGGCAGCGCCGGGGCGGGCCTGGGGCCGGCCGCGACCCCCGTGCCGGGCGGGGACCGGGCCGAGCCGCATCCGCTCTGCCCTGGCCCTGCTCCGCTCAGCCAAAACACCAAGTGCCTCCGAGCATCCCAGTAGCAGTTCAAACCGAGAAACCTCAACGTTTTGCAATAAAACCGCTATTTCTTGCAACTTCAGAAGCGTGGCAATATGCCTTCTTAATGCAACAGCAAAGCAGACCCGAGCGCCAAGGCATCCAGCGCGGATGCAGCAGCAAGAGCTAAAGAGCTGCGAGCCGACCCAGCTGCCGAGCTCAGCCTTCCGTCCCTGGCCATGCACAGCCCAGCAGTGAGGCTCCCCATCCAGCACTGAGCCTGCGACGTGCCAGAAATGCTGACACTGAGCCGCTCGGGTGCAAGTTAGCTCCTGCAAGGACCAAAATGACATGCACACATACACAGCTCTTGTAACGTCTACTCTTGCTTCCACAATTTCACATACACAGCTGAGGAAAGCACACAGAATGGCCTCGGTTGGAAAGGACCCTGAAATCATCTCGTTCCACTCCCTCTGCCATTGGCAGGGACACCTCTCACTAGACCAGGCTGCTCAGCACCCCATCCAGCCTGGCCTTGAACACTCCCAGGGATGGGCGATGTATGTGTCCTCACCTGCATGTAATCACTAAAAATGTTATAGCCATAAAACCAAAAGAACTGCCTGAATGATGCAGGAGGATGGTATTATTGTTCCTAGCAGTAAAATAACTACCAGTTTTTACAGGAAGACTTCTGGTTCGCTGGAGAGCTGTCACCCCAAGACCCTGCAGCTACAACTCCTGCTCACGGTATTACTTCTCCTGGTGCTCTGTGCAACCTCCTGGCTGCCTACACTCCACCCCTGAGGTGTTAATTCCCATAGGTCAGAAACTACTGGACAAAAATAATTTTTAGCTTTTAATTAAGTATCTGGTGGCTGGGGAGCAGACGAGGAGGAGACAACCCTGCCTCGTCTGCACAGTCTGCAAACAGGCCAGCAGGAAACTGGTTTTACCAGCTTTTCACTCTCAGCACAACCATCCCCACTGCCCTTGGGAAGAGCATTGTTTTCCATTTCAAATGAGTCACCTCAAAAACATGGCTGTGCAGAGCCTTTGTCGGGGAAAAGCTTCTGAAGGGAACGAAGCCTCCCATCGAACAGGCTCTATTTATAAATGTGGAATGATTTCTTCCATTTGGCAGGACAAGGCTGCTCCAAAGGCCTCTCTGACCTGTCTTTATGCGGCTTTAAACCAGCTGGCTTGTTTGAACTGAAATCCCCATGGATTTCCATCTTACCCCACCAAAAAACAGTAGTTCTTCTTAAGAAGCTCTCCTAAATTAGGTACGTGGGAGTTGTGGTCAGGAGTGAAGTACTCTAAGTACACGAGCTGAATCCTGGAACTTCCCATTTACATCCAAGCATAACAAGCACTTGTAAAGAGCAGCATCAGTGTTACGCGCCAGTATCTGTGTGCAGCTCCTGCTGAGGGGAATATTTTACTCCAAAATAAGTATGTAACACCCTATTTTTTAACTCACAAGCCATGTGAAGGAAAAAAATAACCTTGAATAGTTCCAAGTAAGAGACAAAGTGAAATAAACACCTTAAGGAATAGTAACAAAAGTTTCAAGTATTACATTTTCAAAAATTCAGGTAGTTTTCACCTGTCGGCACAGTATATGGTCTGTGGCACAGATCTGAACACGTGT
The DNA here is from genome assembly GCA_013397865.1 of Struthidea cinerea. NCBI lineage: Eukaryota > Metazoa > Chordata > Aves > Passeriformes > Corcoracidae > Struthidea > Struthidea cinerea. Next base: position 237,927 of record VZTI01006027.1, read on the forward strand.
GACTACCTTTTCTGCCTATTTTAGCCCTAAAACAGCCCAGCCAGTGCACAAAGTACTTGTCTTGAGACACCCTCACAAGAGCTGGGCTCTGAACAGTCACAAGTCACTAATGCAGCTGTGAAGTAGTCTGATCACCATTACATTCCACCTATCATAAATATTTGTTTTATGCACAACAGGCATATAAGTGAAATCACAAGTATCTGAATATGAAGGCCTGAAATCTCTATGCTATTACTACTGACAATGCCAAAGAGTGACAATACCCCAGAGTGGGAAAGACACACACTTATCTTAACACAGATTGCACATTACAACACAATTATCTTCCAGACTTTTGCACTGAAAACCCTTTGGAAAACAAGTGACAAATCCCTAGCCCTGCGTGAAGCATATGGCCCCAAAGATAGCACTGCCATGCTCTCTGCACATCCATCTATCCAATGTTATGCACTCGCACCGTGATGAACAGCGGTTTTTACATGGCTGCCAGCTTTCTTCCGCTCCCGTGACTGCATACCCTACCCAAAATCTCAAGGGAAGGCAACCTTGTTCCTCTGTCAGCTCTTCTCTTTAATCCCAGCCATAACCACCGAGTTTAAAGCTGTCAGAATGCTTAGCAAACCTCCGAAAGCTCAGGCGCACACCACTTACCGGCATCTGACAAACTTTCAATAAACACGATGTGGCACAACCCCAACCATTCCTAACCCAGACATTTACTGCTTATATAACCTCTGAGAAGCGCAGCTGCTAACAAAAGACTTTGCCTTTGCAATCAGAGACGTGGCTTCAGGAGAGCTCGCGACATAACCTCTCCGGGACACGAAGAGAGAGCGAGATGAGTACAAAAACCCGTATCCGTGTCCCGTGTGAGCCCAGCGCCGCGGAGCGTCCATTTCCTGACCGACCTGCCCGATCCAGGCCGGGTGCCTGGGCACTTCCCGCTGTGCGGCACGGGGTGCCCTACGGGATGCCCTACGGGGTGCCTTACGGGACTGCTCCCGGATCCCCCCCCGGATGCCTCCCCGGCCCCGCCGGGCCCGCCGCCCCCTCA
>VZTI01006027.1:239062-277679 GCA_013397865.1 Struthidea cinerea
GGTGCTGCTGCTGCTCCGCACGGCAGCCGAAATCCGGGAATCACGGCCGACCCGGCACGGCAAATCCCCGGACCACAGAATGTGTATCATGGGCCGAGCCACCAGTGTGGGGCTTTTTTGTGTCCGCCGGAAATCTCCCAGTGTACGTGTCTTGGTTTGGCTTTACACAGTACAGGTTTGGGGTTTTCCTTTCCGCAAGTGTGAAGCACGGCAGAACACCTCCCAGTACTGCCATCCCGGTTTCCAGCTGGGAAAAGAATCCAGTTACTCCTCCCTGCCCACGCGCGTTAGCTGGTCAGGGGCGAGGAGATCAGCTCAGCTGGTCAGAGCGTGGAGCCGATGACACCGAGCTTGTGGGTTCGATCCTGTGGGGGCTGTTCAGGAGCTGGACTCGATGATCCTTGTGAGTCCTTTCCAGTACAAGCTATTCTGTGATTCAGTGAGATTCAGCCTTTCCATGACCACCCGGCCAGCACATTTATTAAATGCTGCCTTTTGTAGGTGTGTGCACAGCACTTAAAGCTTAACAGAGAATGTACTGGGGCTTCAAGCAGGAAGGACTTCAAGTGGAAATCTAAGTAGCTGAGTACATGTGGTAGCTGAGTTACAATTTCCTACACATTTCCTCCTCTGGGCACAGACTAAGGAGCCATTCTTTTGAACAGGACCTTACTCGCGGTTACAAGTACAAATTATTCAGTGCTGACATAAGAGAAAGTAGAAGTCAGCCACCTAATCCTAGATGTGCTGTTACCCTAGGAACCAACATTTCAGGTATTTGGCTTCCTTGTATAAATATGTAGGAGACACAGGGTGTGTTATATAATCCTCCTCTGTGTATTCAGATTTAAAAGGAAAAGTAATACCAACCCTGGGTGACCCTGGAAAACCGGCAGTGCTGTTGTGTCCCCCCTCACAGCTGCCCAGCAGGACTCTCCCAAGAAAAGAAAGCTGCCTCTCCTGGGCAAGCAGGCAGAGTGGTCAATGGCAGGTTTCTATCATGCCTTCCATGGGCTTGACCAAGGCAATATCATAATCCAGATGGTTTGAGTGGTTTTTTGTTGGTAGAATTGCTTCACACAGTACACTTTCTGTGTGGATTCATTGCGGTTAAGGTCATACCTTCCTAAGAGGATTTGCTCTTTGGATACATCTCCCATCTTACCCCTAAAGGAATATCAATGGTAAGGAACCACAAAGATATTTAAATGGTCTCTTTCCTCCCACCCCTCATGGCAGTACACACTGCTCCTCCCTCAGCCATACCCTTTGCCGTGCCAGATGTGCCTTTTTACACAGACTTATATAACAGATAAGAAAAATAAATTTAAAATTACATCAGCTTAAGCAAAAGGCAAATTGGTGGTCTACTAAAATAGAGCCAAAAGGTTGATAGAGATGCAGTTTTATGGGAAGATGAACAAGATCATCTGCTCATGTTAAACCAGCAGCAAAGACGGAGATATGTAGTGGGCAGTTCCTCAGCACTGGAAAAACCTGTGTATCAGTGTTCACAATAAGCCTCCAACCAGAGTATGAAGAAAAACATTTTGGATGCATAAAAGGGATCTACATACACATCAGAAATAGTTAATGAGGATAAAAGCCTGCAGCTTTTCCCTTCAGAAGTGTGACACCACATAATGCATGCCTATACCCAAGATTCAGTGCTATTTCGTGCTGAATGGGAATCCCACATACAGTTCTGCAGCATAAAGCTCGTCCTTCCTTGATTTGGCAAAAGTGCATAATGACTCCCTGGTCACACTCAAAGACATTCTTCCTTGCTCGTCTGCAGTGTGGGAATGAAGACCAGAGAGAGATTCATCCCTTCCCATCCCTTGGAAACATGAGCTTCGATAGAGAACTGGAAGCTTTTTCCGCATTTCTTAGGTATGGGCCTGCAAAACTGTACTACTGTGCACCACTCAAACCACAAAGAACTTGAAGAATATTCTCTGGTGCAATGATTTTAGAGCAAATTTTATGGGGTTTAAAGAATGTTTCTGTTTTCTGTTCAGACCGTTCCTCTTTCAACAACTGCAATTATGTAGTTGAAGAGCATCAGCTGTGTTAACTTCTCTGTTAAATGCCCCAGAACGTGATTTCCCTGTTCTGCAATGCTACCACGCAGTTAAGCAGTCCATCCCTGCCTCGTAAAAGGGGAATAAAGGCAGGGCAGCAAGCGCGGCACAGCTGCGGGGGCAGCCGGACGCCGAGGCAGACCAACAAGCTGCCGGCTGCTCCTGTCAGAAGCAGCAACAGTCCCAATGCGGAGTATGAAACTCTAGAAGAGTAGTCATTGTAGGCGTCAGGGAACCTCACGCAGCTCCCGCGGGAATCGCCGGTTTCCTCAAGCTCTGCCGCTGGAAAGGGACTGTTTTCCCTTTGTCCCTGCCAGCCCGGGTGCATGACCCTCCCTCCCACGTATCTTCTCTGACGTCTGTCCTTGGTCCCCTTCCAGGCAGGCCGTGACCTGGCACTCGGTCCCACAGCTGTGCGCCAGATCCATCCCCAGCCTTCCCGCAGGGCCCGTCCCGCCCGTGGCCCCGGGGCGACCTCAGCCCCCAGCCCGCCCAAGGAGCCGAGCGCAGCAGCTGCCCCTTGTGCTGAAGTCCAAAGGCTTCACTGCCCTGCAGGGCACTTTCAAAGCTTTCTGCGCTGTATTTACTCACCTTGAATCTTTGCTTTCTGTGTCGAGCTACCTCAGTGCCAGAGCGGAACGAAAAGTTTTTGAACTCCCACACAAACAGTTTCATATATAGACTGTAAACAGATGTTTTAATAGCCTTTTCCTGCACACCACAGACAGCCTTTTTCCTTTCTCTAGTTTAGGGGTTTCTCATTTCTGCAAACTTTTTAATTACTGTCTATTCATCTATCCCACTTCACATCTAACAAAAGTACAGACTACACCTAACTCCACACTTATCTTTCATTTAAAGAGGTTCTCAGGAAGGTCTTCTGTAGCTTCTCCAGCCAGCCTAACCAAAGGCAGAACTTCTGGAAGCAATGGGTTGCATTTGTGAATTAAGGTCCCACCATAGATGTGAACAAATCTCTTACTTGTTATGGCCCAAACCTATCAATGCAAAAAATAACAGGCACAGCACCAAAGGACTCACATTAGAGGGAGGGAGGCATGTAAACAGTGTAGAAACAATTTTAACTAAACTAAAACTGTTTTCATAAAACTTCAACCTGCTTCAGAAAACTTGTTCTATCACAAACATAAGATTGAGCCTATAGTAAAACAGCATTTTGTTTAGTGATTTTGGTCACTAAACATTTTGCAGCTCTCCCCAGTATATATATACACACACACATTCCAGTCACAAGTGGAGCAGGAAAGGACTCATAGTGCAGACTTGGAACAGAAGGGCTGTGTTACAGCTCTAGGGTTTGCTCTCCTTTGAGTGGGGAAGCAGGTTGTTGAACAACAGGCATCACACAATCGAAACAGATCTATTCTGCTTTCTCAGAAACATTTGTCTCATCTTTTCCCAAGATCCTTTTTAAGAAAGCAGCTACAGCAGCACAACACTAAATTAACCCTTCATTCTGCTGTTAGAGTGAGGTTGATGCTGAAACAAAGCATGAAATGTAGAAAACACAGATCACTATCTGGACAAGGAAGAAATTACAACATAACTAATTATAATATCACACCATGAATTTAAATCAATGTAGAAGCTTTTCTAAAATTGGATTCTCTGAGGCAATGGCATTTGTAGGATTTTCCAGACAATGTGAACACAAGACAGCATTCAAATCACCTGCACACAGGAATTTCTGCCCAGTCCCAATCTGGAGTGCACCAGTTTGCACTACAACCAGCACCAGAGGCAGTGTAAGCAAATTACCTACAAGCCTGCAAAAAGCCATCAGAGGAGGCAAAAGGCCTACTTTTTACGCATGTGTCATCACTGAGGGTGTTGTGTCTGTGTCAAGGGAAGGACCAGGAACTCCAGCTCCTGCCGCCGCTTTAAGGGCAGTGCAGCACAGGTCAGGTGCTGGCACCCAGGCCTGGGTAGTTCTGTGTGTTTCCTGCACCACAAAAAGCTGCCCGTCAGCAGGCGTATGCTGGAAAGCACAAACAAAAGGGTCACTGCACCCCAAGCTGTGACCCCACCTCTGCTTTACAGTAAAAATTGTAGGAGGTGAGCAGGGACCGGAAGAAGCAGGAGAGGAAGAGCGGGTCTGTCCTGCGGGGCTGTGCGCCGGCGATGAGCCCCAGGTGGAGCTCGGAGATGTAATCCTGGCCAGCAGGAGTGCACCGGAGTGCCTGACCTACATTCCTTATGTGCCACTACCTTTAATACCTCGGGGGACAAAATCTCCCCTTCATCACACCCGTGACACCATTGTTACTGGAGCTGTCTGTAGTGCCTGTAGGCGAGCGGGAGGTGGCTGGAAGGAGATGGAAGTCTGCAGAATCGTTTCTTTGCTTGTGTCTGTCCCCTTTGTTTTCTAAGCTTCCTTCACATGCCATCTGAGTGGCACAGCCTGTAGTATACTGAAATCCTGATAATAAGACAGATGACATCTGTTTAGGTCACATATTAGAAAGGATTAATGCTTCCAAAGACTTACAAGCTACAGCTTAGTACTCTGCTATCTGAACACATTGGCCCTGGTACGTGTGATGGCTGTCAGCTCAAGGCTCAGCACTTCTACGGCTTGAGAAAGATGGAAGCCAAGCAACCATGGCAAAGGATATGCACCATTCCCTTCACTGATGCAGTAGAAGCTGCAAGTAACTGTGTGCCAGGTCTGGTGAAAGAGCTCCAGGGGAAAGAAACAATTCCATGACGCTGGTTTTTCCAGTGGCAGGGATGCTGCCCCACAGAAAATGGACACGCTCATTCCAGCTGGCAGAGGTGAAAAGGGAGCACAACCATTTTTAAACTGGGCAGAACTTCTGTCTGCAAGTTGCCTTCTTAGCAAGAAAAGGAACAAAATTCTCACTAATCCACATGTCACCCACGAAGCTTACCCATCTCTTTCCCTTTAAAACCACATGGCTCTCTAGAATTGCCCCTGGAGAGGGGCAGGGGAGCGGGATGACCCAGACTATAGCATCAGCAGAAAACACCACAGGTCCCTCCCTCAGCAGGCATGAAGGGCTTGCAAGACATGCAGTGCTTGTGGACAGGCAGTACCTGCAGACACAAGCAGCCCAGGGCTCTGCACACAGGCTCACAGGCATTAGATTCCCCTGTTTTGCCGAGGGTCAGCTGGATCTCGTGGCCTGTGTAAATAACAAGGCTTTGGAAGGAAGCTGAATAGGCACATTATATTCTTCATTTCAGATCCATAGTTCTGAATGGAGGGAAAAGAAATAAAATTGAGAAATTAATCCTAGACCCCTAAAGTCCCCTGAAAGGGAAAGACACAAGTGACTGACGCAGCAAGTTCCACTAAGTTATTTAACTAGTACTGTGAGAGTTGATTAGAATTATTTATTTCCAACTCATAAACCCACATACTGCCTCTTTCTCTCTTGCCAGTTAACAGTATTACTTAGCACTAATAAACTGCTTTCATTTACAAGGGGCTTAAGAAGACAAATTAATCACCTCAACATGTCTGAAAGGAACAGATGGCAATGAAGTATTAACATCGCAATTTCACAGTTGGAAAAGCTCCTGAGAGAGGGGGCAGCAGCAGTGTCTGGAGGACACCTAGCCCTGTTCCCTCTGTGGAGCTGGGGTCCCTCGATCTCACCTCCACTCTGAGCTTCTGCTTTAACCCAACCTCACTACACATTACTTTTCCTAGAGTAAAGCTACACTGTTTTTCTTATTCAATCTTTAATAGTGAGTAACATCCTTCTAGAAGGCCTCTTACTTCAGCACATCTCCAGATAGGTCGTTACTGCTTTGGATTTAAAAGACTAAATGTCTATCCAATAATGCAATTAGTCCAGCCTGTCATTATTCTTACTGGCTATAAGCAGAGAAGTGATCAGGAAGAAATACATTGCTCTGCCCGTACAGAGGAGATGCTCTTTTTCCCTGGAACATCTTGGTTACATTTCAGTACAGAACAGCTGACTGCCTTCTCCTCTTCTCACTCGCCCCTGTCTCAAAGGACTGTGCAAAAGTGTTGCTCTGTGGGGCCTTTTGGCTCAGCTGCACAACACAAACTTTCTTAAGCTACATCTGGAAGGAAGATAGGCTTTCTCTGGAGCAGGGTTTCCTAAAGCAAAACATATTCAGGTGAGGACCAAACAAATAAATACAATGATTTTAAAAGTAACTGATATGACAATGACTAAGCAACTCTTTAGTGTGTTGTTTTGGCTTTTTTCAAAGAATTGATTTAACTACAGAAGGTTTTTCTTTAAAGCATTGAGATAATACCCTCTATTTCAGTATTTAACCCCACAGTCAAAGATTATCTCAAATTGAAACTGCAATGATAATAGTCAGTGTCAAATGTCTGACAGGTTTTGGCCTCTCCTTTAGGAATGGTAACAGTAAATACTAATTCAGAATAAAATGAATTATTCTAACACCTTTTCAGAACTATTTCAACAGAATACTGAAATTAGTATCAATTCCCTTCAATCTGTGCTGAGCCACTGAGCTAAGCATCTCAGCCCATTATCAATCTCAGCCATTAAGTATCGATGTACAACCTACAATGAAATCCTTCTAGAGACATTAGTTAGTGTCTAGGGACAACATAACATATCCAAAATACTGCATTAACCAGGGCTGTTCCCCAAGGCAAAGAAGGCACACTGAGGCAAAAGAGTTAAGCACCCAGTGTGTCAGTGCATCCCTCTCTGAGGATTCCTGGGAAAGGCAGCCCCAACCTGCTCAGCTGGAACTGGTACCTGAGCATTCAGGCTGGGGAGCAGAGGCAGCATAATGCAATGCAAACTGGTTTTCAAATGGGCTTGAGAAAATAATACATCCTGAATTCACCCTAGCTTGGCAAGCATCTGTGTTCAGCATTGACTCACTCAGTTATAAATCTAGTGTGAGTTTTCCTGCTACTTTATTTATATTTAAGAGTAGAATGTAATGGATTTGGATGTTCCTAAGTTAGAAAACATTAAAAAACAGAGTTCTCACATTTACAAGAGTAACACTTGAACAGAGAGTACTTAATATACAAAATGGCTGCATTTACATTTTTTCTTAAATTGAACCCAAATGCAAAGTGACTCCAAATAGCCCTTCTTTAAGGCTCCGATTGTACAAGTGAAACAACTTGTTTTAGCCCTGTAGCTAATATTCAGATGAGTGTTTGTTGTTGGGTTTTTCCCTCAGATTTCCATTATATTCTTATACTTTAAACCTTTCCAAAAGTGTAGGAAGTCCTCAAACATAAACACTATTTTTTGTAAATAACAGCAACCATGATTAATAACCAGAAGATTCAGAATGCCCATAATGAGTGAGCATCTGTTTTTCTGGATTCGCAAATCATTGGTATCCTTTCCCTTTACTTGTAATTTATTTTTCTCATCCAGGAATGATAATCGATGTTTAGGACTGTAGTAGCAAGTCATACCAATGCATAAATTGTAAGTAATTTACACCAGAACTGTATGAAATACAAGAGTTGTTCCAGGTTTTATAGCCAAAGCATTCTAGGGACTTTGCTGTATTATTCTAGTCCCTTCTGCAAACTCTCTCTTTCTGACCAGTTTGATACTGGTCCCATTTTATCATCTTCCTACAGCTGGGGCCTTTATTTTGGAGAGGTGCTTGGAATGGCAGAGGTGGGAAGGGGAATACAGATTATTTCACATGTCAAATAGTTTAAAAATATGGATTACAATGGTCATGGGAGGAAGGTACACTTGCTATTTTAAAGGTTTAGTTTGACTCTTCAAATCTTTAACTCTCCTGCACACCCGAGGACAAGCTAACAGACAACACAAGGTTTTAGACCCCTATAGTGCTTAAAATTCTCAAAGTGTAATGTTTGAAGAAAGGAAAAAATCAATGTACAATATTCTGGACCATAAAATAAGCCCATATAGAAACTGCTTAGCTAAACTCTAAATAAGAGCAGAGTAATTTTATTTAGTTACTCATTACTTCCCTACTCCTATTAAAGCTTCAATAAAAGGTATTTTAACATCCAGAATCATTATCAGAACTTAGATGCTCACAGCTGTAGAGGCATCCTGAGTAAGGCGTTATATTCCAGTGGTTTCACACTTGGTTTGTATAAAACTCATTTTGAGCTCAGACTTCACTGAGGCCAAAGTCCCAGGGTCTGAATGAAGCCTCCTGAACTCAAGGTGAGTTTCACAGGAGCCAGCTCTGTTAAATCCCACTTTGCCCAGGAGTGAAAATTTGATCTTGAACCACTCCACATTATTAAACTAATGCATCACAGGACATTCCAGCTAGCAGGTCCTACATTTAAGGATTTTCTAGATGACATTTTAAAGCTGTCCTAACCACCAGGGGCTCCTGTGCATACACAAATGTCAGGTGAACACTTTGTAGACAGCCTGCTAACTAACTGGAATAAAAACCAAACCAAACCAACAAAGCACAACCACACCCATTTAAAGTACGAGTGGGTAATTCCACAGCAGTAAGTTCTCAGACACTGCAAATTTTCCTTTGAGACACAAATAAAAGTTTCTCTTCTCTCCTCATGAAAAAAAATATTGCACCTCTCATTTCCCAAAGAATCTTAGACATTGACCAAAGGCACATATGACACTGGAAATAGTATTCTCAGTTTCCTTGACAAACCTTTCACTTCAAACAGGCCCTGCAGTATGGCTGCATTACACTATCATAACAGGTTTCTCACTGAACACTTGTTTGCAAAGTCGTTTTTAGAAGAAAATAAATCTTTAAGCTGCCCAAATTACCAAGGCACTCAGAATAACCTTAGGACTGTACTTTGGGGAAGACACAAGGTCTCACTTTCAGCAGACACTTGACGTCAGACCAGAGAGGGAACACAAGACAGGCAAAGGTTACATGCAAACTGTCCCCTGTGGCTTACGCAACAGCCAAATAATACTGTTCAGGATAGATGAACATAGAAAGAACTCACTGGAAATTACTTTTAATATAAGCAAACCAAAACTGCTCTTGAGTTGTAGAGTATGATGGTACCACAGACTACTCTGAACAGCTTCTGTTTCGGGTCTCTAAACAAGCATTCAGTAAGTAATTCACATTACATGAGTCATCTTTGGTAATACTGTACACTTGTGTCAATCACTTGGTAAACATATTCTGGATATTTAGAGTGTAATTCATCATAACTACAAACTAATTGGACAGTTGATGGAGCATCGTCCCACTGTACATGAGCTTGCTAAGGGAAGAGTTCAGACTCGCAACACTGAAATTACTTCATAGTTATGTAGAAAAAAGTTACAATTCTTCGTCATAGAACATTACACTAGTTTGGTTTTTTGTCTACAGTTAAAGTGGGCTTATAGTCAGGATTATTATAAATTAACAGCAAAACAGCTGTCAAAACAATTTAAGGGAATATGATTGAAAGCTAAGAACTTCAGTTAAAGCATAATTTTCTAACTTTGTTTTCTAAACCTAAATTATTAAAATACAGAAAAAGTCATCATTACTTCAAAAAGATGCATCATTAGAAAAGAAGTTTCATTCCTTACAATACAGTTTAAAACTAACATAGAAGAAAACAGTGCTACATTAAATACAGTCAAGAGCATGTGGATGGCATTATTTAAGTATAATCTTATGTTCTCTGTTATACAGTCCAGCCATGGAGTTTTCCTTGCTGTAATGTATATTTGATGATCACTGAACTTTTCCCATTCATCCTGATATGGGCTGTCCACACATACTGTGTTAACACTTAAGAGTCAGCATTTATGTACAATTTAAAAGCAGCACAACTATCCTACACCGTACAGCTGTGCTCACTCCACTGAAGTACTGGAGCGAGCACAACAGCTTGGATATCTCAGGGAATGCATCATTGTTCTGAAAGGCCTTTTTTTCCCAGTTTTTTCAGGGGGTGGCTCCTCCTTACTTTTCTCAGCTGCTGCAGCAGGCGCTGTCTGGAATTGTTCTATTTGAAACTCGAGATGTTTTTGAATGGCTACCCCAAGGACTTCTGGATCCACAGATGCCCCATACACTTCCCACGTCATTCCTGCATCATCCCATCTCACTTCACGAACTGGAGATTTGGGGGCCTCCAAATCTTGCTCCAGGTTCACCTCTGGGAACACATGTGAGTGACTTTCTGCTGCAGCCGCTGGGCTTGTTGCCACCGATTTGCATTCCATGGTTGGAAGAGTTTGTACCTCGGCATCTCTACGCTCAAGAGCTGGTTTCAGGCCTTTGGTTATGTCATTCATAGAAGTCATAGTCCACATATCCTTAGTTGTCGCTACCATGTCTGCACCTTGCTGGCTGCTCAGGGCAACACAGGCAGCCTTGGCTTCTGGAGGAGCTCTCTCCTGCTGAGTATGTTGCAGTTGTTCTCCAGGAACGTTACAGCACTCCAGGATTTTCTTGGCATCCAGGCCTGATTCACTTACTGAAGACACCAGCTTAGGATATGTCAGAATGTCTGAAGCAGAAAAGGAATGAAAGTAGCCAGGTTCTGCCTGCTCTCTTCCTGTCTCACTAATGGAGCACACCAACCGTGGGACAAGCTGTATGGACGGGATGGGCAAGGAGTGGCAGTAGGCCGGGATGGTGGCATCTGCCTTCAGGGCGTCCTGCCTGAGACTGCAGGGCCCCGCAGAGTTGTTGTGAACCGTCATCCCCATGGGGGAGTATGCAGAGTTTGGAATATTGCCATAAGTCAGACCACCATGAATAATCCCAGGGGTTTGACTGAACATTGTCCTGTTTGGGAAACTATTTCCAGGCATGTGGGGTCCTAGAACAGCAGTGTGAAATGTTCCAGGATCTGTGTAAACAGTAGTGTTACGTGGAATACTGCCACTGTCAAAGGTATTTGTGGGTACTTGTTGGTCTCTAGGAAGAACTGGAAGACAAGTCGCAAGGTTTTGATAGTGAGATGTATTTTCATTTGTTTCTGATCCATATCTCTGTGTTTGGAAAGACATCCTAGCCACTGGCGGACCATGCCTGCAACCAGAAGAGCTTAGGCTGGAGTGAGTAGCACTGGTTTCTATGTGAGTGACATAAGTCTGCTGTTTGCAGCTGCAGGTTAGGTCTGAGTGGCTTCTCTGAAGGGCAGTTCCTGTTTCTTCCATTTTACACATGCTCTGCTGGTGAACAAAGCAGGCTGAAGATACATTCTGAACAGTGCTGCTCTTTACACACATCTTAGTGTCCCCCACTCCCCAGGATGCTGAGGACTGTTCAGTGACAAGAACATGGTTTGTATTCTTAGTTCTGCTCTCTGAATGGTCATTGGCTGACTGGTCATTTATGGTTTGGACCTCTGATCCAAGTCCCATCATCCCAGGCTGTGAGAAGGACCATCCAGGACTCTGCACACTCCTTGCATCACTCCTGTTTTCCAGAATATGGCAGATGGTGCTACTATGGCTTTTCTTCAGCTCCTGTTTGTTTTGCCTTTCCTCCAAACTCCTTGAGTGCCCAATACAGGCCAGATTTGAGGAGCTCTTGGATAGCAGGTGACTGTTGACATTCAAGAGACTGTGACAAGTAGAACTTAGCGAGTCCTGGTAGGAATGGGTGTGGAGCTGGTGGCTGTCAGCTGACATGGCAAAAAAGAGAGATCTGCAGGAAATGGTAGAAAAGAAAAAGAAGCAATTTAAGTAGGAAATAAATGTACTGGAAACTATAATCTCTACTGACCTTCTGCTTGGGCTTCTCGCTTTTCACAGTTCACAAGTACTTTTTAAAAAGCACAGTACTCTAATCTAGGTGTACTTAGACCAGTCTGTTTCCATTTTCACTTTCCCTAAAGAGTTTTTCCCTAAATTAGAACCAGGATTTATTGTAGTTCTGGGGGTTTTTTTGCAATTCACAGAACACAAAAGGAAAAAATCCTCCTTGGTTTCTACCTTTTGACAGTAACTGTCTCAACATTACCAAGTATCATCTCCCCAAATTCACCGGAGCCATTTTTGGAATATCCAGAGATGTCATGTAACTAAAGCAAAGACAGAAGTATTTTCGAACTAGATAGCTTTTCACCATGGTGGTCATTAAGCCAATGATATTAACTGTATTGTCAAAACAACAAAAAAAAATTTAGTTTTTGGTAATTTCATTTAGACATTGTTATTTCAGAACTTATCCAGTTGCTGCTGGAGCTTTTAAACCTTAAAACCTCAACAACTGAGCAAGGTCTCCCTTTTCCCCATACCCTTCCTAACAAGCTTCTTGATATTTCATGTTACAAGAAGATCACTGTTTTAGTCCACTGTTTTCCCAGAGCCCACACAAGTGTACAGTAGGTATGGACAAAGCTGTTTTGACCCCCTATGGCAGAGATGACATGAAACCCAAGGAAATGACCTCTGCCAGGCCAGTGTGAGGTCGCTGCCAGTGTTCCCAGAACAAATAATGCTGGGCAGCACTCCAGGTTGTGCTCACCGCTGGCACCACAGGAGGTGGCCGCAAAGAGGGATCCAGTGAAAGGCTGCAGGTGAAACTCCCCTCTCTCTGTAAGGAGAGTCTGCACCTCAGCACTGCCTCTGTTAAGGGTGCATGCTCTGGGCTCTTGGGCCACTCAGCTTTGCAAATCCACAAGTTCATGCTGGCTGTGGAAGGTGCACACTCATGGCAGCAGAGACAGGGTAAAAACAAAACAAGAACATCTAACCAAAGTCTTGCCGTTTTTCTGTTGTTTTTTTTTAGTGCACTCAGTCACTTCCATTTTTAGAAAACCCTTGTTCCTACCAGTTGGTACAGTATACTATACATTATTAACATTTATGTTAGCAGTTTCACATCTGAGAGAAGATGTCATTGAAGATTTTGAATCTCACCAGATTTAGCGATCCACTTTTTCTGATTGAATCAGATCTTCTACCAACTGACTACACATATTCTCTTAATGTCACAGAGGTGTTGCAACATTTGTGCAACTAAAGTTATTTTAATATGCTCGTATATCTGTATCTATCCACACATATACATATATGTCCTTTCTACAAGAACTCCTTGTGTTGAACAGAAAGACCCAGAGTACTTGTGCATTGTCCAGGCCAAGTACTACTGGATATTTTGTTGTGCAGATGTAGAGAGTGAAAGCCAGAATTTCTCATTTTAGACAACCTTCCCTCAGATACACTCCATGCACTCTGCCTCCTTAGCAGGTCTCCTAAAGAAACCTGCACAATTTCTTGTGCACTATATCACTAGAATAAAAAAGAATGTGTGGAACAGGAAAGGTACTTATACATGGTGAACAAAAGCACTCTGCAAATATAACAGGGAAGTTCACTCATAACACATGGTGGCTGCAAGGGCTCACATTCAACCCTCTCAGTGAGAAGCTTCTCATACGTGATCCTTTTAATGTGATATTTACAGGCTCCAAGAATCACGTACAAACGTAACTGATAAGAACACGCCTTTTGCTCCCTCTGCCAACCAAGAGCTCTACAGCTGATCCAGGCACCTATCAGTGCTTGTAATTCCATTTCCATTGTTAACTTCGGCAGGCTAACAGGTTAGAATTTTCCCATCACCTGAAATCCACTTGTGTTGGCTGTTTTCCATAATGAAATTAAATTTGAGCATGATGACATTAAAAAATAATAATAATATTTGCAATCACATTCTTAGGAAACTTCTCATTGTGGGCTGTGTGGCAGGGACTTGTGACCAGCAGCAATGTCCTCTAGCATAGGGTTTGCTCCAATTTGGACTGTGTGCAGAAAAAAGGTCGTTTCCCATCCTACACACATTACCCCTCCTGCAGCCACTTCCACACGTGAGTATAGTCTGCCACACAGAGTTTAAAGGAGTCAAGAGGTTTAAACATCAGAGCAATAGCTGCCTACAAGGTGAAAACCTTACATTTAATCTCTTTAAAAGGTAACATCTGCAAAGGCTCTCACACACACCTGGATGAAACAACACTTAGTAATGGAAATCCTCGGACACAAACATTGAAACTCAGGTGAAAGGAAGCTTCAAACATACCCTGTTACAAATAATACAAGGCTGTTGGAAGTTTGAAGGGCTCTCTTACAAAGTTTACGAGGTTCAAATATGTACATGTACACAGAAAGAAGGCCCCTATTTGCTTTCTTTATGTAGCAATGGACATGCCTGCAGAAGCCTCTGCAACTGATGCATTTGAAACTGATTCATCATGTCACACAAAACACATTCAGATGGATGAAACAGTCCAAATGTAGTGACATTGCTGAAAACAACGTCCAGGGTGATGTTGGAATGAAACCTCCAAAGAGAACTTGGAAGAAATTTATTTTTGCCCCACTGCAGCTGACATCAAGACCAAACATAGGCCAACGTGCCATATACTACACACGTACCTATAGAATATTCTAACCAGCTACTCCCAACAGTGTTTGAACATTGTTGCTCAGATAGACCAGTGTTCCATGCTAACACGATTGTAACAATTCTCCTGTGGCTTTGGGCCTTCCCAAACTCTGCATTTCACACAAGCACTGCTGGCACGGATTGCTCAGGGTGCATAAAGATCCCTCAAGAAGAGGCCCAACGCCGCATGCATATCCCCCAAAGTGCCAGATCTCCTACATGAGCCCAGTGTCCAGCCCATGGCTTCTGGGAAAGGCCAGGAAGCAGAAGAGTCTGGATGGTCCTTCCAACACCTCTGCCAGCAAGGGGCTGGGTCAGGTACCGAGAATGAGGTGCCAAACTTTTTAAAAATCCAACCCCAAACATGGAACCTCTCCAATGTCACAGCCGTGCAACACCTTTGTATTTTGTGAATTGGCTAATCAGGAATCATGTGAAACATGGATAGAAACACACTGATTTTGTGGGTACATGGGCACCCAAACCAACTTTCTTTGTGTGTGCTGGGCAGAGCAGACTGCTTGGCTTAACTTTCATTTTTAAAACGTAAAAACGTAATTTATAGGAAAGGAATTTTACTCAGAATTATCTACTTTAGGTTCTGAGTTTGTCTGAAAGATTTCAATTTGAAATTTCAAAGGAAATCCACACCTGAATACACAAACAAGAAAGCATAAACTTTTGAGGCAGATACTCTGCTATGAGTATATAGAAAATTGTTAGACAAGCAGAGAAAGGATTAGGATACAAATGGAATTAACATCCACTATTTTTGGCTTAGCTTCAGATAGCTTATGAGGGGATCTAGGCTGCTTTCACTAATTCCACTGAACTACTTTAAAGCAACAAATGTGTATTTTGCTATGACTTATGATTAAAGTTTTGACCTATTTAATGCACCAGTAAATTTAGTCTCAAAATATTAAATCTGATGTATGTTATCAATTGAAAGATATTCACTGTAAATCAACTATGATTCTAAAATTCTTTGGTATTTTTGTATTCCACACACACACTTCTAATTAAACACTCTCATATTTTAGTTTTAAATTGTTCCACCTTGTCCTATCACTATCTGTCCATGTAGAAAGTCCTTTTCCCTCTTTTTAAAACCCCCCATTTAGTATTCTGTTACTATAGTAAGTTAACAGACAGTGAGGCAGTGAGAATCACCTGATACATTAAACAACACAAGTTAGTTGCAGAATTTGGGAAGAGTCAGAGAAATTTAATATACATGCATGCAATGCCAGAGACTTACTTCTCTAAATCTTCCACAGTCATTTTTGCTTTATATAACTCTGATGGTCAACCCACGTGTCACCAAGAGTTGTAGTAACGACTGCAGGCTGTTTCACCCATCTTCACTTGGCTGATCATACAATCAAAAAAAAAAAAATTTTCTTCATAATATTTGATTTTATACTTTCAAAACCAGAATCTGACTCCAAAAAAGTTTTAAAATCAGAGCCAGTTTCAGGGGTGAGAACACTAATATGCAAATGTGGAATTTGGAAAAGCTAAGCAATTTGATCCATACCAACATTTTTGGATGACGACTGTTATTTTTGGGTGCTGACCAGGACCCTCCATGGCAGCATTAGCACTTTCTGAGAAGACACTTTCTGAGAAGTGTTAGAGTTGCAAGGTCTTTGACCTGAATTTGCTCCTTCATTTGCATCATTCTGGCCCTGCAGTGCAATAATCAGCTTCACAAGGCAAACACAGAATTTCTGCAACCGCACCAAACTCCAAGACAAACACAAGTATATTTTATACAAGGAGAATAGTGTCACTTTATTTAACTTAAGAAATTTACTTGAATAGATAGCTGCTAGATAGAGGTTCTTAACTTCATTTAATCTTATTACAAACACAATGGTTATAAATTTGAAAGTCAAGAGATGTTTATAGTTAAAATGACAGGACTTTAATTACATCCTAAGGAGCAGCTGTCCATAAGCACTGCTGACGCCTGCCTGGGGCACAGGACAGCAGGTACAGGAAAACCTGCATTTCTGCCTAAACAGCCAAGTTCCCTCAGGTACCAGAAGCAATTCAGTAGATTCACACACGGTTCTCTTCAGGCCTGCTACATTATAAGCAGTGTGGCTTCCTTACTGCAATCCATGACTAAACTTCTAAGATACATGTTTACTGTGGTAAAATGACATAAAAAGGAACATCATCTAATATGACATTCATTTCTTTTAAAGCTGTACTAATTAAAAAGAATCTTATACCATCAAAATAAAAAAAAAAAAAGAGTGTGCTTATGTCTAAAAATTGTCCTTGCTTGCCCACATTGAGAACTACTTGCACGAGATAAGAAAGATCTGTTTTGCTTTAGACAAAGATTGGCATGATAGCATTATGAGATCTGATGGCTTCTCCCTAACTATTACTGCTACTGAAGGAAATAGTTCCTTAGCAGTAATCACTAACATTTACATTGGGTGGGGGAAGTCAAACCACTTGAAAGGCATTGGCAAAACAGGATTAGCCATGGTAAAAAGCTTAGAGATTCAAGTGTCTGGCATTAGGAGTTTTGTTGTTGCTGTTCTTAATTGTTATTTTATTTTGGTGAGGTGTAAGTGAAAGGAAGAAATGGAGTTACAGTAGGGGAAAAGGTATCACTTGTCAGGAAACATTAAAAAAATTCTCTAAATTCTGTCAATACAAAAAATAATTTCTCTAAATTCTGTCAACTAGATTAATAAAGACTCTGGTTGAGACCCCAATCACTTAACCTATAATCCATCATCTTCCTGTAGCCTTTCCATTTTGGAATAGCATTATAAACAAACTATGCCTTGTTCAGTTTAATCTGCTAATGCCCTTTTGTAAATATTTTTGATCATCCTAAGTATTTCCAAGTATCAGACAGATCTACAGGACAGATTGGTTTGGGCATCTAGAGATATCAACAGACAGACACAACAGACAAGTGCACACTGTGTATGCAGGGGAATGGGGTTGTTTTCCAGTTCTGCAATACAAGAAGCACTGGTGACAGTGGGGCATGTCACTGGGACCATAATTTACGAGGAGGAGGAGGAGTACATTTGACAGGCTACAAAACACGAGAGCAGGAGAGCTGTGACCCTCAGCGCCCAGCACTGCCAAAGCAGAGGCCGTGTGTCTGACGCCCTTACAAGCCCACTGGTCACAGCCTCATTCATTTCTGCTAATTACCATTTTGTCAGGCTTTCCTAAAAGACTTTCGTCTTTCCCCCATCCTGTGCTGAGCACACTGGGCAGGTATCTCTCTGCAGAGACTGGTAACAAGATTGAGAGTGAAGAGTCCCCTTCACCCTGAGTGTTAATGAACCTCAGCTCTCTCCTTTCTGAGGACCACAGCAGAGACCTTTTCCCCAAACGCTGAGGGTGCCGTGGGTGTCCTGCTTACCAGTGGCCTCAGCAGGGGACAACAAATGAGTTGCCTCACCAGGAAAGTAATAGATTCTGACGTTTGCCAATACATTCACCGCGGTGCAGAAAGACGGGGCCACCGTGCCCACAGTTATCCCAACAGCTTAGAAGAGCCATGCAGAAAGGTCAGCATCTCTTTTAAGGACTAGGGACAGCCCACAGCCCTGACACAGTCTGAGCCAGCAAAGCAGAGCTGACAACTCTGAATTCTAAAAATGAAAGAGGCTAAAATGAAAGTGTCATGAGAGAGGAACCTGATACAGGTGAACCAAAGGAGACCATTTCAGTGACATCTTCAGCTGAATCCCCAGGAAGGACAATTCACATGGCCATAAATAAATTATTGGGAAACCAGAGAGAGGTGCACTCTGTCACAAGGGAGGCATGTGTTGGGACATCATCCTGACACCACCACATGATTTGCTACTGCAACATGCATCTGTCTTCTTTGCCACCTTTTTTATTTAACCATCTCTCCCAGAAACAATTTCAAAAATCTCTTGGATTTTGATCTTTTTTTAGAAGAATTTTATAAGCAAAACATTACTCCCACTATATCTCCATGTGGAGATCTGCCTCAGCATACAAACTACCTTACAAGATACCTGACAGAGCTAAAATATGAGATATTGTACAGTCATATTTGATGCTCAGTTTTACTGTTTGACAGCTCATTTCTTTAAAGCTCCTATTTTCAGTTAGAAGATTTAAAACTTTTAATTACAAATTAAGTATGATGACACGGTCATGTAATCAGCTGTTTTCACCAGCTGGGGCTTTAAAAAAAAATCAAATATAATGACAGCAGGCAACATTGACCTAGAATCATGCTTACAGTGAATAGTGCATGCCTAAAGAAGTGGTATATAAATATAATTGTCTTTCTGGCTAAAGCAGAACAGAATTAAGCAAGATGAAACTGTTAATTCAGATGCCAGGATTATGCTGTTAAGAATTGATGGCTACTGATATCCACTGGCAGTGCAGAAGTCCTGTGGAAAAAATATTTGATAGTCTCTTTAGGAATTCCTCTTTAATGCAGAAAATACACAGTGGCCTATCTACATTTGGATTTATTTCAGAGAGACAGATACTAGTGAGCCTTTTCCTCTTCACAGCAGGGGATCAAATCCTATTCCATCACATGTTCCAACGTGGAGGAGCATTGATCTGGTATTGAACAACTCATGCTCCTCAGAGCTCCATTTCTGTGCCCCCCCTTCAGCCCCGAGCAGACCAGCTCCAAAGCAACCCCATTGATCTGGAACTCCACAAAAACACATGGCCATAGCTTGCTCAGCAAGCCTCTGCCTGTCAGAGGCCCACGCCTGCCAACTGTGTGAATCACAGCTGCCTGGGCAGCAGCATGAACTTAAAAATCATACAGAAAACCAGAAGCTCGCTTACAGCCTCCTCCAGTCTGCGAGCGAGGGAATGCAGCTGGATATCAATGCAACCTGCACAAGGGTCCAGCAGTTTGCATATCCCACAAACTCCACCCAAACTGGCTGATTAGAATATCTACTTGCAAATACATGTGTTTTAGTAGAAAATATTCAAATAATCATTTCTGCTGTTTGCTTGAAAGCTTAACAGCAACAATTAGAGGGAAGGTATGAATTCAGCTTAGCCTCCCTGCCCTATGGACATCCCATGCACTTTTGAGTCTGAGGGCAGTGGGATACCCCTCTCTGCCAGGTGAATGCCCCTCTGACAGCTTAAGCTGTGTCACAGCCTGTGCCAGTGGATGGACAGTCCATGTGTGTGCTCTGTTCTGGCTGAAAGGAGGTGGCCAAAAGCACAGAGCTGCGCCTGTCTAACATGCCCAGCCTCCCCAAGAAACTCACTCCCTTGCTTCAGTGTTTTGCCAACAGAGATAAAAGCTTTATAACCAGCTGCAGTGGCAGACAAAGGAAGCTCAAATCTCCCTTAAAAATACTGAATAGATATAGCCACAAGTACAGCAGCTTTTCATGTTCACATATCATCCTTAATTGAAGGATGGCAATTCCCACAGCAGCATCAAACACGAATAATGGTGATATAAACAACAGTAATAGCAATCTGAAGGTCTCCAAACATCTCCATTAGGATAAAGACAATATTTTAGATTGAAGGATGTCTCATCAAAACAATTAAAGATGGCTCATTATTCTTCAACATGTAATAGCTGAATCTCTTTCCTACCTAGAAAAACCTGCCAACTTATCTAGCAAGACCTAGAAATTTACCTTCATTTCTTGCTGCCTTGTTTTTCCCTGTGATTGAATACTACACAAGGGCCACAAAATCCCCTTCAATTCGTTATTTAAATAACAGCATTTATGAACTGTACGCAAAACCTTGGAGAAAAGAAGGATTCAAAAACACAATCCATCTACCTCCAGAAGCTGCTCTCAGTGGTGGTAGGAAAAGAGTGACTTAGGCATTGTAGACTTCCAGAATTTAAAGAAACAATTGCTCAGTAATTAGAAAGAGGAAACAATTGCTTTCTAATTCTATCTGTGCTCACTGACATAGTGTATGACCTTGAGCAAGTCATTCCCTTTGTGACTCAGTTTACTCATCTGTGACTCACAGATTAGATGCAGAAGCCCCTGATGTAGGTATTTAAAGGCTTAATTCATGATTGCAGAGCACTCTCAAATCCCAGAATAAAAGATATTAAATATAAGATGCTGAAGATAATGCATTCCAGCCCTTCTTTTGTAATATTTGGATTGAAAGAAATAAATAGGGCATCTCTACAGGAAATTCTTGTTGCACTTGCAGAAAACTCACCGTACCAGTAAAGTTCAGACACTACCTGTGCCTCAGAAGCATATGTTTAAAGCACGCCCTGCAACTTCCGAGCATCAAGTGAGAGTAAGTAATCTCAAGGATTTCAAACACTCAGGCTCAGCAGTGTTTCTCAAATTAGGTGTTGTATGTATATACTGTCTATACAATATGCATGCTAACAACATGTATATTGTATATGCATGGCATATTAAGTAGCAATGATTAATTATTCGAAGCAGTTTCATTAAACCTTTCTAAGCAGAGTTATCACAACTGCAGACCACGTTGTCCTACAGTGCCACATGCACTTGTAGGCTTTTTTTTACTATGATGAACTTCTCATGAAAAAGAGATTCTGTGACTAATTTAAGCCTTCAGTTCACACTGCAAGCTGTCTTTTACATATCCTTACACTGGAAAAGAGTCAGCAACCTCTACCCAGAGGGCTGAGTATTGAAAAGAACTAAAAAGAGGACTAGCTAATCATGTTTCATAGCATTGTTAAAAGTTGTCATTGTAGTATGAGGTAGCTTTGAAACTATTTAAACAAGGAATATAGGAAGAATAAGTTTTCATTTACAACTCGGTATTTTGTCATTAAAAAGCATTATGTCAAAGTGCAATGTCTGTCTCTCACAAAAGCAACTGTCCCAATTCATCTGTGGTGGAATCAGACTTATGTGGGAAACTATTATCTTTATATTAAGTGTTATAGTTTTATAGTTTTGTAGTTAGAAAACTATTACAGTTTTCAGAAAACATCTGCAAGGGATGAAAGGGAGCATTTCCCTACTCTTCCAGGACTGAGAGAAAAACATTAGAGCTTGGCTAGAGGAGAGGCCCTGCCTCCCAAGGCTTGTTTGACACCAGAGACCTTAAGGAGAGAAAACCCAAGACAGAGTAAAGTAACAGTCCAAAGAGGCAGACTGAAGTTTGCAAATACTTTGTCAAATCCAAGTATGTGAAGAACTTCCTCTAGAACTAATGTTTACACCCTACTCTATGTAAACAAGCAAATTTCCCCTCCTCTTGGTTAATCTCAACCATAATCTGAGCTGCAGAACTCTCTACTTCCTTTTTAACATTTAGTAATGTCAGAATCACAAAGTTTTGAGGGATAAATTTAGAACAACTCAAGAACCGCAAGATAATTCAGTTCCTGTCATCATTTGGATAGAGGAAGATCCCACCTGTGTGACATGGACAGCTAGAGAATAACTCTTCAGGCATCTGCTGTTAACTGCTAGCAACAAGATACTGATTATAAAGAATAAAGCCTCTGCTACAGGAATTCTTTGTTTTTCAAACACTGGTTTGACCATATTCAAGACTCATGCAGACAAAACCCTAAGAAATCTGATCTGACCTCACAGCTGTCTCTGCTCTGAGCAGGAGATTGGAATAGATGAATTCACAGGGTCCCTTCGAAAATGAACGATCCAATGACTTTTTTTATTCTTTTCATAAATATGTGCTTTTATCTGTCATTGCCAATGAATGTCTTTGCCAATGAATGTACCTTCTCCACCTGAGAAGCTGAAATGTGCATCCATTTTGCAATACTGAGCCACTTTTAATTGATTAGTGGAACCTATGCCTTTCACTGAAACCAGACAGGAATGACTTTGGAAAGGAAGCACAAAGGTGATCCCCCTATTCTACAGGCAAGGTGATATATAGGAAGGAGGCAGGGACTCCAAAAGTTTCTTTTCAATCCATTAGCACCTCTCTTGTTACTAAATCAACAAAATCACTCCACCCTTTCACAGTTTAGAGGCCATTGAGAACCAAATAAAACTGCTGTAACAAGATGCATGTTTTTCCTTGATGTTGCAAGAAGTAATGATCTACTCTGTTTAGTCATAAACACTGAAATTTCCCAGCAGATTCTTTGCAGAAGGCAATAATTTTAAAAGTCTAAAAAAAAAAAATCCAGTTTATGAGAGCTAGGGTGGCTTTGTGCATTCATCATCTCTCCAATTTCCATGTCAGGTTTGCTCAGTCTGAGCTGAAAAGGAGTTGGATCTTTTGCTTCAGCTCAGATGACCTGGGTTCTGTCATTCTTCTGCACTGTTGACTGAGTAAAGCTCTGCAAGTCAAATGAAGGTCTTACAACTGCTCAATCCCATTAATCTTCATTTGCACACTGAGGTGTGCCCTTGCTGAAGCTTAATTAGCAAATATTCTGCAGATGGAGAAATACTCCTGCTCCTTTCTCTGCTTGGTATTAAATCCACACTGGGCACAAGTTAAGCCATCATTTTGCAAGACCTCCCCCACACAGGGACTGGCCAGTTTAAAGGTGACCTTTCTTATTAAGCTTTTTTTGGTGCAGAATGATGCTTTGCTATAACTCACATGCTTAATGCTCACACACCAAACTAGGAAAGACCTGGCTGATGTCAACTTCATTTAGTTGGCCTGACCCAATTCCTATGCTCTGAGCACATCTACCTTGCTCTGAGCACATCTACCTAAGCAGCCCCAAAATGGTTTTTTGGGGTTTTTTTTGTAGTTCCTGTTGCTAAAGATAATTTCTCAGAGTGGAACTTTATTCTGAAGAACTTTAACAGCTTTTCTAAATGGAAGAGACCATCTTCTTCCCACCAATTCCCTAAGCAATCAGAGAACACTCCTAAAGGACAGTTCTTAACATACATATGAACTACCAGCTGCATAGCCAGAGATTAATTCAATTGTTATAAGGCATCCCTAGGAAATATTGCATCAAATTGTCTAAACCAGAGAAAAGCTCAGTTGTAGCTTTCAGTTCACTGCCTTCTCACTGTATCCCTCGTGCAGTTATTCCTGACCACTGTACTCCAATATTTTCCTTCCCTCCCTCATTTTGCTTTTACAGAAAAGATCTCTCTCCCACCACTGAAACACTGCCCCCAACCCTCTCTGGAAAAAAAAAAAAAAGGCTACTCAGAGTTTGGATAATTCACATCTTCCAGAATCTTAATATCCCAGAGAGATACTGTGAATGCACGCAGCTTTACTGTTTGCACCAGTTAAAAACCTCTTATTTCTGTACAATAAACTGCAAGAATTAACTAAAAGGTCAGTGCCTGCAGTCCCTATGGTGTGCTCATGGCCATGGGAAATGATTTGAAAAAAAAAAAAAAGAGAGAGATTTGTGGAGATTGAGAAAAAGACACGGCTGACAGGGAAAGTAAAGTGCAACATCATTTGCAGCCTATGATTCCTGCTGTACCGCTGCTCTTGGGCCAAGATGGTTTGAGACTACAAGCAATGAAATATCACACACCTGCCAAAGATACTTGCAGCAGCAAAAATATTGGTATGATAATAAAAATAAGATTTTTTTTTTCTGATTAATTGGAAAAAATACTTGCAGAACAAATACCATTAACAGGTCCCTGTCAAGTCCCTAGCCTTGGAAAGCATCATTCCTAGGCTGCATTCTCCTGCAAACTGTGTAACAGCTTGCAATATCCAAATACAAGGCACCAGTGAAGTACACTCCACCCTCATTTAAAAACATTAACTCCAGGGCAAAGGAATGAACAATTCAGTCTCTCTAACCTCCAGAAGAGTCCACTAGAGAGGAAACAGGATTTTGTAGCTGTTCTGCTCAGAAGTTACCTGCCTGCAGTCAGGTGTAACATTATCTCACTGGCACAGCAAATACCTCTGCTCATCTGCTGTGGTTAAAAGCTACCTCCACTTTACCCTTTGTCATTGCCCTTAACAGGCAAGAAAGAAAATCAGACTTCTGAAGTCTAATGATCATCAATAACAATTTTCCTCTGTTCTACCCTCTCTCATAAACTTTTATTTTTCAAGTGCAGTTTGAATATGCATAGTTTACTGTGGAAGGAAAAATGTGGATTTGGCGCTGTTATCTGATGGGAATTTATCACATTTGGTATTATAAACCAGCTCTGACACCACAAGGCCACAGACAGTTTACTGCTCTTGTTTATGGAGCCCTAAATAACTGTCAGATAAACTAAATTGCAATTGCAGCTTTCTCTGGAACACAATAAAGATAAAATGTCTGGACAATAAAAATCAACAAAACCTGGTAAGTGGAGAAGTGTTTATGGAGTAACCAAGACACAACATGAAAACATAAAGCTCTCATCTAATACACCCTCCTAAATGAAAACTTCTCAAAACCTAAATATTTTACACAAAGACTCCATGCAGAGGCCTCCAAACTCAGATCTTACTACAACCTATGCCCTGCAAATATTCAGACATACACTAAAACATGCAAACAACAGTCTGCAAGCTTTCATCAATGCCTTGGCGCAAGAAAACCACTGATATTTTTATATTTTTGTACAAGATGATTACTTCAAAGCATGAGTCAATGGAAGAGAGGTTGATTTTCATCTACCTATGCTCCATCTCATTTATGTACAAGATCGACATCTTGCAAAATATATTTATCTCATGGCTACCTTTCCCGTCACCTTTCATGCTTAGAGTTCTCTAAATGGAAATAATTGCTTGCCTTTTAAACCTCCTCCCCTAAAATCCAGGAGTGCATCAGCACAGACTCTTGCTTTTAATCACAACATGCACACAAAATGGTCTTCAACTAAGGATTCTGATATAAAATATTTAATCTAGTGACAATAAAAAGTCAAACCAAATAAAATCTGTGACTTTGGAAAAGACACGTTTTGGTTTAAGAGAAAAATTTTATTTGCCATTCTAAATAGCAATAGATCATTTATCTACGAAGGAAAAGTGTAAAACAGCTGATATGCAGAAAGCACTGAAATATTCCTCAGATTTTTCTAGTGTCGGATATTCTTAGGAATTTAAAAAACACGTGGTACACATGGTGGAAAACAGCAAGGTAAACCATTCTCTGGCATATTAGTACTAAAAGGTAGAACTTTAAAGCAATACAATTTATCCTTTTCTCTTATTTTTAGTATCCAAACCCTAGCATATACAAAAGACATAATCAAAAAGCATCTTCATAAACTCACAGATGTGCAGAGGATTAAGATGAACAAGCTTATGGGGTTTTTTCTCCCCCAAAGAAACAGTGACATGTATATTCTGGAAACACTTACTAAAAGACAAACATACACATGTAAGTGAAAGACATCAGCACAAAAAGAATACCTTCTATAGAACTACATTAATTCAATTAAAGCGCAGAGTCATAGTTCCCATCATTTTAGAAAAAGAGAAAACCACCATTTCCTGGGATTTGCAGTCCAGCCATCAACCCCCTGCTGCCACCACAGCACTTACAGAAGCCTGGGTCTGTCTCTGTGCAGCTCCTCTCCCTTCCCTTCCCCTCCTCTGCTTTGTTACTCTCCTGGCAAAGCAGAGAGGACTCGGTGTTCTTACAGGAGGCGAGAGAACGGGCAATACATGACTTCCGTGGTCCTTACCTTCCCCCTACTCAGAGACTGCACATCCAGCTTCCCTGCACAAGTTACTTGGAGGGTATTTAAAAATAGGTGCTCAGAAATCTGAGGAGAACAAAAGCCAAAAGAGTTCAGATTTCCTCTCCTTGATCCGTCTGATGCTGTTGACACTAAGGTGAGCATATGATAACGGCAAGGAGGCGGGATTGCTAGAGAGCATCGAAGGCAGGAGACTGGGAGATGGGATTCCCTCTGCCTCGACGAGGCACCCCTTCCTGGCTTCCCCCTTGGCTGGAAAGGAAATAAAATGGAGCCTAGGAGGGAGGGAGAGAGATAATCCTGCAACTTCATCTGATTAGAGCAACTGGGCCTGTGCAGAGCTGGCAATGCCGCCAGGGAAGCACGGGGAGGGGAGGCAAACAGGGGCAGGAAGAGGAGGAGCAGAGGGGGAGGAATAAAATTGTTAGGGTTAAAGGAAAATTATGAAAGGTATACAAAGGAACTGACTCCTGGGCCAAGGCATCCTGTACGTGTTGAATATCAACCCTCATATAAAGCTGAAATCACCAGTAGGAAATACCCATGGCTTCAGGTAATGTGGAGCAATCAGAAAGAAAACAAATCAAACGCCAAGCCCAGAATGCATCAGTCCTGTAGGTACGGATTGGGAACAAGGATGTATCCATGGACTGCAAAGAATGAGATTGCTTGTGCTGAGCAGGAAGAAATGGAAAAAGCAGTATGCTACAGATAATTATCTAGTTTGTGCCAAACAGGACACAATTTAGAACACATTTGCTAGTGCAAGTCATTTTCCAGAACCTGTTTCCACTTACTTAAAGACATCTTAGTTGAACCAAAGTGACTTCCAAAGAGTTTGTGTCAGCACACACATCAGGATGCTCGCAGCAGAGGCTGCCCTCCCACAAGGCTCCCACTTGTGCCGCCCCTCTCTCCCACAGCTGGCACAGGTATTTCTGGGCTCACAGTTGCCCACTG
Source organism: Struthidea cinerea (assembly GCA_013397865.1). Lineage (NCBI taxonomy): Eukaryota > Metazoa > Chordata > Aves > Passeriformes > Corcoracidae > Struthidea > Struthidea cinerea. The sequence goes on from VZTI01006027.1 coordinate 266,085, forward strand.
ACTGTGGCCATCCTCACCCCTGTGGCACTGCAACCCTCAGGGGATCCCAGCCTGCTGGAGGCTGGGGCCAGCCTGCCCTCCCTGCACACAAACGTGGAGGCAGCACCGTGTCCTCCCACTCGACCTGACACAGGGGCTCATCCAGGCATGGGCAGGGTCCCCAGGGTGCTGCTGTTGAGCATCCCCCACCCCATCCTTGCCCAGCAGGAATATCCTGCCTTGAGGAGACAAGCATGCAGGTCCTCCAAGCTGCCAGGTGTGACCTGTGGTGCATCAGGGAACATCAAGGACGGATGTGACCAGAGGAGTCTTGTCCCCATCCATGGTGGCCCATTTTTGTATAGAATCTCCTCTTCTGCTCATCTTTATGAGGGGCTACACTCAGTCCTTTCCCAAGGACTACTCCAAGTTTCTGCATTGCGAGCTGCTTTTATTTCTTTCTGGCCTATTCCTTCCATTTAGAACTTCACACAAGGCAGAATGATTGAATCTCTACTGGCAAGGAGAACATTGCCAAAACATCAGAAAAGAAACCTTCTAAGTCCTCTTTCTTTCTGTTCAGGAAGCAGTTAATAATTTTTGTAAACCACTTACAGCAGTTCTCCGAAGCCTCCACCAATACCCTCCCATCAGGCCTCGCTCAGCTGAGAGAGGGGGATCAAGACCCCTCCCCAATGCTTTTAGGAATTGTACAATTGCTCCCTGAGTCTTCAGAATGGGCTGCAAAGACAGTAATTTCCTATGTGCTTCCAGGCTTTGTTCCTAAGAGCACACCCCCACAGAGTCACTGAGCGATCACGCCTCAGGCTGCAGGTCAGGAAGCATTTCAGGGGTTAAGAGCCACACACGGGCCAGCAGCAGCTTTCTGGCAGCGGTATTTTACCCGCCATGTATTACAGCACTGGAGCAGAGTAGGCACTTGCAGTCAGCTCTTTGCGCTGACCTTGACATCCTTCCTGCCAGGCTGGAAACAGAAGTTCCTTGAACCTGTCCCTTCCAGCACATCCTTATCAGCATTCCTGCTGGCCCAGGATCTTGCCCAGGTGACCCTTCCCATCCCATGGTATAGGACTGCAGTGGTGCTGCAGGGAGAGGGCAACTCTACAGCTTCCTTTTTTATCGCAGCAAAAGACCTTTGGCTGACGGGGTGAAACACACCCCTGGCACTTGTAGCTACTCCAGCACTGTTCCAGTGCCAGTGGCCAGCCATGGAACAACTCAGTACGACCCTTCCACTCCAATGCATCTTCCAAATGAGTCCCAAGTTGCTCAAGTGACGTCCCAAGAACACATGAAAGATACAATGAGAGGACAATACTGCACTTAGCTTTTCCTCTAAACCATTTACAGAAAGAATTTGCAGGGCTCTCTTGTACCAGATTTTCTATGTCCAGCAAGGTTGACTATTTTCATTAAAAGCATCAAGATGTGCTTACTGGAAGATACTGGTGACCAACTTTTACATCAACAGGTCACAAATCTGGGCATCCATAATGATGCAATTGGCATACAGCTTTCTCATTCTACATTTGATGAGAACAGGTGAAAAACTGCCTCAAATTCAGATCTGGAGAATTTATTGTTGTATCTTTCTTTAAGAAGTTGATAGTTAAAGGAAGCTGAGAAATCAGTAGCCTACAGATCCATTAGGCCAGATCTAGACAATGCTGATGAATTTCTTTTGATAAGAAGGAAAGCATTATTTTTCAAGGGGATGATATCAGAACAGTTCTGCCATTGCGGCTCAGCCTGACTAGCATTCATGTTTTCCTGAGAACTCCACCCAGGGTTTAGACATGACAATGTGTTTGATTTCATGAAATTAGAGTCCTACACCCAGCCATGGAAGAAAGCTTTCAAAATTCCTGTTTACTGATTTGGGTGCTTGAGGTTCATACGAAAGCAAGCCACCAGCCCCTTAACTTTGAGTCACCTTGTGTGAGGAAAGGCAATCAGCTCTGCGTGCCTGCTGAAGAAGGGCACCACCAGGCAGAGCTGTCAGACCTGCAGGCCAGCTTTTGTCAGTCTCCATACAGGGAACCAGGTCTTCTACATTCAAGAGAGGAGAAGTCCAGTCCTAACCCAAAAGCCCTTTATCTAACCTAAAATTCACTGGCACACTTTGGCCATCTATTCCTCTTCAGAAGAAGAAATGAGGTAGGAAAACCATCCTGCTTGCTTGGTGCCTCCACACGAGACCTAAAACCTTGTACTGAAGCCCTTCTCTCACCCCTTCCCATTTATAACCCCACAGTCTTTTCTTGCACTGCCTGCTCTGCTGTCCTTTAGAGCAACTTTTTCCTGCCAGGTGGGTGGCCTGGCCCTGCCCAGACTGTGCCTTCTGAACTCCTCCATCCGCCCTGAACCTGCTGAGCTCTGCTGCTCTTTGGGGGGGCAGGTTTGAGTGCCCACAAACACTGCTTGCAGTTTGTTTACATCTCTGTCTGGGGGCTCTGCATGCAAACCCTGGAAGGCTGATATTTGTTGTCTATTGATTCAAAGCCACTTAAGCCAGTGAAACTGCACCTTCAACCAGGCAGATTTTATCTTAATGCATTTCTGGGATATGTTCTAGTCTTCCACAATAAGGCAGCTCTCCAGGAACAATATGCTGTCTTGAGGGTAACAGTGCTCATTTGCCTGAATGTCATCTGCCACGGCCAATTTGGATCAGGTTTTGGATATCTCCATTGTAAAGTATTTTCAAGTGTTTCTGAAGAATAACAGCCCCTTAGCACAGTCTGAGAGAGCCTTCAAGATAACAACTAATGCACCATGGGCAAATTTAACTTAGTCTATGCTTGTAACCAGTCAGAAGCTCTCCACTCCAGATACTCATTGTCCCTTATTGAAATTGGCATTCTGTATGCAGTGCCAATTTTCAGTTTTTGCTTATACTCAGACACCCAAAATAATTCCAGTCAGTCCGGTGTAGGAGCTAGCATAGCAAGTGTTCGCACACGCACTTGAGGCAACTGAAATGCACCTGAGACTGTTTAGAAACATGAAACTGACATCCCCTTCCATTTGACATAAACAGCACTGTTACTTCTAACACAGTTCTGTAATGAAAGCAATTCTGTCAGATAACTGATATCACATTAACTTCAAACTTTCCAGTTAATGACCACCACCTTCTCTGTCATTTGACAGACACACACAAATATCATTCCATTAGGCTATGCGCCATGTCTGACACGTCTGTCAACCTAATTTGTCTATAAACACTCCATATAATAGAGCTTTGGGTAAAAACATAGACACTGTATAGAGTGTTTCTATCCAACAAGCATACAGACCGGTTCTGCTTCTTGTGCCTGGGAGAAGATTACTGCTGGTTAGACATCCCAGTTATAGCAGGCATGGTCTCTGAATAAGCCTCTATTCTGCAATTTTATTTTTCTGTGAAAAGGACAGTGATTTGTGTGGGTTTATCTCATAAAGTCTCCATGAAATCTGCCAGGTCACCTACATTTATTTTCATTGGGAATAATGCTGTTACACTACTGACATGGCTTTTTTCAAGAAGCAACATAGATGCAGTGCTCTTCTTTGCAGAATTAATCTTTGTGAAAGCTGTCAGAATTTTTAGACCTGTGAAAACTGGTGGTTTTGAGCTCTGTCATCTCCTTTCTTTTTCATCTTGTATATAAGAGCAGCTTTCTCAACACAGCAGACCAGTTCTTTTGCCTTTATTTTACCTTGGCAGTTAGTGAGGCAGCCCACCGATACAAACAATCTCACATATTGCAAAGACTTAGCAAATCTCTACACAGCACTATTTTTAGTTTGGTTATCAAACAAATAGAACAGTTGTTTATGGAGAATGAAAACAAGCTCCCTTTTTTGAGCATGTTTTGTAATAAGCCGAAGATGATATTGCACAAAATCTTACATCTCTTAAATCAAAAGACTATCACATGGACACTCGGCTCTACTTCTCCCAGAGGTCATTTCCTCCTATGCACAACCACCAGAATGTCTTCCCTACACTTCCTTAATATCCATTAGCACAAAACAATAAATAATTGCACCAAAAAAAACAACCCTTCAAGCCAGTTTTGGGGTAGCTTTAAGCTGCCTTTCATGCAATAAAGGCTTTGGCCTTTTTGGTAATTTAATCACATGTTTAGCTTCGCCCTGCGTGATTGCTAGCCTTCCATCTGTTCTGTACTCTCAGCTGGAAAGGAGGCAAGCCAGGACCACATGAGCAGGAAGAGTTCCCAGGGCCTGCTTCCAGAAAAAAAACCCACAACACTACAAAACACCACACTTTGAGAAGTCACCACTAATTCTCTCCTTATGTGACTTGCCCGCCAAGACACTCTTGCAAGTTTGGATCTGACTTTTTTTCCAAAACCATATTCATGTATATACTAAACCTCCTTGGTTTACTTTTGCAGATGGTGTCATTAAAAAAAATTACTTGGTCTTTGGACAACAAAGTATCAGAGTCTGTTGTAGATGTTAACTGGTGCCCAGGGCTCAGGGCTATGAACAAAGCTGTAGAGACAGTTTGCTTTACATAATGGCAGTTAAGCGTCTAAATTAAGACTTGAACTTTGATGCCTCAGTTCCCACATGTAAAATGATGAAATGGGATGAGTGAGAAGCCGGAAAGCGCAAAGGAAAACACTACTCAAGAGGAAAGTACTGCAGCCTGGGAGCATGATTTGCCCTCATGCACCTTGAGAAAACGCAGCTCTGCAGCTCCAAAGAAAGGCTTTGTTCTTCTATGTGACCAGCAATATTCCCAAACAACTCAGATCACAGCCATCATACTGTAGCTATCAGTCTCATGGCCTGTGGATCAGCTCCAGTCCACTCAAAATTCCTAATCCAGACTCCCTTTCCCTGGACAACAGGCCTGGGCAACACATCCATGCCCGTTTTGGCCCCATGCAGCAGGAGCTGCTTATACTGCTCTCCCTGACTTCATCCAGGATGTGCCGGGGAGAGAATACGATAGAAAGAAGAGACAGGACAGAGGCTTCATGAAAGTTGGGGAGAATTTGAAGAGGATCTGGATCAAGTCCCCGTGGCTGCCAATAGTGGACCAGTCTTATATGAGGCACGACGATCCTTAGTTAAATGAAACAGACAAAATTATTGTGCAACCAGTACACCAGAGTGACATCCCAAATCAGACAGGAGCTGAGAGCAACAGCACTGTATATTAAATAAGGCTTGCAGCACTAAGACCTAGATTTCAGAGGAGCCCCACAGCAAGAGAACAATGCTATTTCAAATGTATCCAGTGTCAGAGGCAGTCTAGCAAGATGGACTGTAAGCCCCAGGCTAGCTTTGCCTGCAATAATCTGCAGGCTTGACTCTGTGACAGATTGAAATGCAGTAACAGTGTTTATGCAACTAAATCTTGTTCTAATCTATTAGTTTATGTAACCTTTGCTCATGGACATACTGACTCATAGGTCTCAGGAATCTAAAGAAATCTCCTTTAACTCTCTCCCGACCTGTTGTCCAATAAACAGGTTGTCAGAGATCTTGTTCATTCTCTTCGAGGAAAAATTATGTTGGCAGTGGGAAAAATGTATCACTTAAATTTCTCAAAGCCACTGTAATTCTCCATACATACAAATAAAGTTATATAATAAGCTCACCCATGGTGTGCAGGTGTCCTTCAGGTTAGCATTTCCTACCACAGAATGTATGATTCAAGCCCCAGGCAGGGAAATGCAGAGAAATTGTTTGCTTAACTCCTACAGAGAAAAAAATATCACTTTCTAGCATTTAATTTTTTTTTTTTCTGAGTAAAGCAAGGCAACAGTATCTGTGTCAGTGACACTGATTCTTCCTAGCTTGAAAGATTTACTTTCATCCTTCTCATATTTCTTGTATTCCCTAGAACATTTTCACATCTATTTTAAGTGAAGAGCTAACCACAGGAACAGTGCACAGCATTCTTTCTGCAGCAGTCACAACTCTAGTGATTACCACACAAAACATGCCCACATCAGCTTATTTTATCCCTTCCTGGATAGGCTCTAACCTAGATTTTTGAAAGGCTTTGAGTTAGGATCAACCCTTTCTGAGTTTTTTGGGTCGTGGATTTGTTTGTTTGTTTGTTTGTTTGTTGGTTGGGGTTTTTTTGGTTGGTTTTTTTGTTTGGTTGGTTTTGGTTTTTCGGGTTTTTTGCTGCCACTGGAATGGTTCACACAGCTGTTCCAATGTTGCGCACGTGACACTTGTCAAGTACCCTACACCTGATACAATTTCTAACCCTTTGTATTGAGGATTCATACACAGGCCAAACCTGATTGGTATCAACAGGAATTAAAAGTGTTTGGAGCCAAACCCCATCGCATTGGGTGTATTTAGGAGAGATCATTATGTATCTCTGATGCATGCTGGACTCTATCAGTACTAGATAAATATTCTGTAAACGGATCAGGCATTCCTTATTACTTTTTGCAGAAGCAGTGTGAGAATGGGCACAGTGCCTTTTTGTATTAAGTTCCTTTACAGCTGGGATGGTGCCCCAGTAGATTCTTGGTCATACTGAACTGTTTACTCTGGCAGAGCCAGAGGCTGTGTCCGAGTGAGGTCAGTCACGTTCCAGCACTGCCCTGTGGGGCCCCTTGCCAAGGAAATCCAGCAGGGACAGCCGCAGGACGGCGCCCGCTGGCCACCTCCTGGCCACTGACAAAGGCATCACTTACCCACACGAAATAACGACTTAATTATATGAAAGGTTTACTCCTTTTTTTCCTATACTCAGCATTTAAAATTCTTTTTTTCTTACAGCTTTGACCCTTAAGGTCTCCCTTAAGGTCAGTCTTTCCCAGGCTTTTGAGCAACTTTTATCTCTTTTTAAACGCAAAAATGTACGGGATGGCACCTATAACTCTGTTGTTGCTCTCTATACAGAGAGCAGCTTTAGGTGCACGGGCCTGCAGAAACATCTTTAAGTTAGAGCAAACAGATCTTCAGCTTTCAGTATCTGATTCCAGATGCACGTGGTTCCAAAAAGAAACATCACCTTTTGCTCTCTGTTAAAAGTTTGCATCCCATAAGGCTGTATCAATTAGGGCTGTATTATACATGGTGTAATTGCCATGCCATATGTATGATTTTGTGCTTTCCTGCAAATCTAAAGATGGATTACTGTCTACGGATTCACCTGCCTGCTCAACAATCCCTCCCCGTTTGTCTTATTCACACTATGTCTGGCCTAAATTCATTATCCCTCACCCAGAGAAGGTGAGGCTTAGGAAAAGCTGTCTAAAATAAACACTAGTCTTGCCTTAGAGCAACTTCTGTTGTTCACTACAGCTGTGTGAACAGTTCATTTTTCGTGTGTACACACATAATCTTGCAAGGCCCTGCCAAAGTTATGGAGTTTAGATTACTCTTACCAGGGCCAGGTGGTGTACAAAATTGGAACAAAACACCAGATATTGCCCCAAAAAGCTTTAAAGCCACGCAAGCCAGAGCTTCACAAGTAGTTTTCTCTGCAAAAGTCTCTACAGGACTTGTGCATATTATCCTTGAACTTGGAGTTTATTAATAAAGTCATTTTAAAAGGAGCTTTTTGTACTCATTTTCTTAAAACAGCAACAGCCAGCTGCTAACTTTCTTAATGCAATTTACATTAGCAAAAAAACCCTTACAACCGTAAGAACATATTCTAGTAAAAGAAAACTTGAAATTCCTATTATAAAACAGGAAGGAAAACTCATTTGAAAGGAATAAAAGCTCACATTTTCCCATTTTGCGTCATACATTAAAAAGAGGTCACCTTTAAGAGAACTTTTTGCTTTGCTCTATTATTTGCACCGAAGCCCGGCTTTGGACAGGAGGTGGTGCTATAGCCTGTGTAAATTCTGTTATTGGGCAACACCAACAGCTAAAGCTTACTAAACACAAAAGGAAAAGGTAAAAAGAGAGACACATTCTGAACCCTGTAGAAGTGCTGGCATGCAGACTTTACCTACAGATGCTTTCATATGAGTAGGTATTCTGTAAGAGCGCTAAAAATATTGGTAAGAAGGCATTAAAATGTTCGTGTCTGTCAGGGATTTCAAATACCTAGCAAAAGATGACTACCAAAGCATGGGAAAAAATCTGTCTTGCACAGCTCTGTGCAAGCTGTAAGAGTTTTTCATGTGGCCGAGACTCCGTTGGCCAGTTCTGTGCCACGAGGAAACTGATGGAACAGTGGAAGGTTTTTGCAGGTCCAGAGAGAGCATTCTGTCTGCCGCTCCCTGAAGAATGTCAAGGTTAGCTGCAGTGTCAGGAGTTTTACTGGGCTAAGATGAAATGCCAAAGTAGGAATCCAAACCCCATGACTAGGTTAATGCTATTTCCCCCGCTCCCCTTTCTTCTTTTGCTGTGCAAGCTGTAAGAGTTTTTCATGTGGCCGAGACTCCGTTGGCCAGTTCTGTGCCACGAGGAAACTGATGGAACAGTGGAAGGTTTTTGCAGGTCCAGAGAGAGCATTCTGTCTGCCGCTCCCTGAAGAATGTCAAGGTTAGCTGCAGTGTCAGGAGTTTTACTGGGCTAAGATGAAATGCCAAAGTAGGAATCCAAACCCCATGACTAGGTTAATGCTATTTCCCCCGCTCCCCTTTCTTCTTTTGCTGTCTTTCTTCCCATGCCCATCTAGAAGCACCAAACACGGCATCTTTTGAAGATTTTTTCCTGTTATCCATGTTGCCCTGTCTCTATCCCGATTTCACACCTGTTATATAACTGGGAGAGCTGTTCCTGATTGCAGTCTGCTTGAAGGTGCAGAACCATCAACAGCCAAGCTGAGAGAAAACAGTTGTGGAAGACTCGTTCCCTTCTGGATGCGCTTCCTCTCCCATTCTCATCTTTTCTTTGGAAAGGAAACTAACAAATGACTCCCAGAATGGATCCAAAGGGTATTTTGTAACAGAGTAGATCTTTCTTTCTCATATTCTTTTCTGAAACAGTCAATTATCCATAGCCTGCTAAAGCCAAGAACTGGGTGTCAGACCAAGGCCAACAGTAGACTGTGGGAGAAATTCTTATCTCAGTTACACAAGTGTGGATCTGGAGGGACTCCAGTTATTAAACAATCTATAAAATAAGGATAACAATAACTATTATTTCAAAAAGGTTTTGTGATGGTTAACTACCAGTAATTAATGCTGGTATAGAAATCAGGAAACGATTGCCTGGAAATGAAAAGCACTATAGAAATTCTAAGTACTCATTATTTCTGCCATTTGCAATTACACTTTTCAATGTAATCTATTTGTTGTAAGTCAGGGTGCCCATCAATGCTCCCTGCAGACCCTAATCTATTGTTCCTGATAATTCACCACTCTCAATAACATTAGTTCACATTTAATTGGAGAAAAAAAAAAGTTTACCTCTTTCTCAATGCCATTACAGATGAAGGTACCACCAACATCAAAATTCCCAAACACGAGGGAGTGGGTGTGAAGGCAGAACAACTTGAATGTATTTCACTTGAAATGGCTGGATTTAAAGATGATTCTAGGGCTGCAAAATGGGATTTAAAAAAGAATAAAACCCTTTTATTGAAAGGGATCTATTGAAACTTTAAGATTATTAATAAATTATAGTAGGGATTAGACCTCAGAGTAAAATGATGCTATAATTACTTATCTTTCTAAAGGCATATTGATGCTTGTGATCCTACAGCTATATCTTCTTTAAATACTTTTCTATCTTTTATCAAGGGATGTTCCTACAAACAGCATTAAGTAATTACATGCAATCAAATTAATTGTAAACCAGAATTGTAAAAAAGGGTTTATATTTCAAGCAAATATTTCACAGGTTTTTTTAAAGATATCCAATTTTAAAAATACATACACTGAATTTCACCCAGTCTAGTGGAAATTACATTAATATATGGTAAATTATTTGCTGTTACTTAGGTAGGTGTCAAATGAGCAATGTGACATCACTGTTTTTAGGATAACACACTTAAGAAAGTTGTTTTGTGACAGAATTTTTAAGTGGTCTTTTAAAGCTCAAGGTTTTACTGTAAGATGTCCCTTGATAGGGACACTGAAAAATGTGTATGTTACAAAATATGCACCAGAAACATAGAACATTTATAGTACCATATCTAGGTCCACAAAACATTAAACCCTCCACTGTTGCAGGGATTTAGGCTAGGAAGGAGGCTAGCTACCAGAGATAAAGGCGGGTATAGTTGTGTTTCATGTCCTGTATTTATTCTGATTTCCAGCTGTTGCAAGAACTCAGCACAGAAAGACTGGAAACAGGAACTTCATAATAGAGCACAGAATGAAAATTAAAGCTCCCTGCTCAACAGCTTTGCCATTAACCCTTCCACAGGAACTTGGAGAGGGTGAGATCTGCCCCTCCAGGTCACGCTGTCCCATCCACTGGCTCACCGAACCAGGAGCTGAATCAGCAGATGGTTACTGGGTATTGCTTCCCAGATGTCTGACTTCCCACGCCTCCACACAAGCAGCACAGCCTGCATGGGAGACCGTGCATCTGGCACGGATCATTTTACTGTTCAACAGTGCTCTGGAAAGCAATCAGACATTTAAAGCAACTGCAGCACTCCTCACACAGCCATAAAAGTGAGCTCAAGTGAGAACACTGCAAGAAAAAGCAGACAGTTGTCTTGCCAAAACTTTTGGTTGCCTCAGACTTGCTTATAGACATTATCCTGACAAGTGCAAAACTGCTGAGCAAAAAACCCCTACTTGAGTGTTTGCACTAATTCAATGGAGAAATAAGAGTAGCAAAAGCACAGACTGTGGAATATTTATTTAATAATTAACTACCTTACCAGCATAAAACTAAAATATACGAAGCTTTTTCTTTTTAGAGTAAAAATTATCTAAATACTTCTTCCTCCAGAGGGCTCAAAAATTAATAGAAAAATTGTAACCATGCTACATTTACAGCAGAACATTTTAAATGCAATGAAAATAATTCTAAGGTTCCACAGAAACAGAGGATATTTCATTAGGATCCTACTGGTTTTAATTCCTGTGCATGTCTTTGGCCTTTAGAGTAAACAACGCTATGCACTAAACATGCAACAGTTGTGAAGAGAACATGTAATACAAACAGCTGTTTAATTTAAGGTATAGGTTCTTGTCATACTGTCTGTGAAAGAAGCATTAGCGGACAAGAAGTGATGAAAAAATACTTTGTTTCTGAACCATGCATGAGTAATTTTGTTGGTTAAGATCTGTTTGGTTGTACTTATTACAGACTTCAGAGATTAAAGATCATTACGTTCATAAATACAAATAGGAAAGGCTATAATTGCGATTGTCTAAGGAGATATGTGATCCTTTGTGCTTACATCTTGCCCACTCGAATATTCAGAATTAAGCTACTAATATCGAAGTATTTTTCTGAGCATAACTGTAGTTTTTGGAGTTCTCTCACACAGTCAGTATCGCACAGGTGTTTTTTTAGGGCTGACAGAAGATTTACGCAGCACAACGGCCACCTCCCCGCCCGATTCCAGCCCTCCCTCCCCAGAAGACCGGCAATGTCTGTCCCTCCCTGGCCGGGCTCGGGGAGCCCGGAGCGGCACGGAATCTTTCCCGAACGGGTCCCTTCGCTTTTCTTCCGACAGGCGCC
>VZTI01006027.1:277738-319336 GCA_013397865.1 Struthidea cinerea
GGGCCGGGGAGGCGCTGCCGCGCTCGGACGCGGGGCGGCGGCGGGCACTCGCCCCGGGCCCCAGGAGCAGCCGTGCCATGCCCGGTAAGTGCCGGGGGGCGCAGGGAGGCAGGGAGGGAGGGGGTGCCCGGCTCATCCCGCAGCCCCCGGCCGGGCACCTGCAGCCGCCCCGCTGGCGCTGGGGAAGGCTCCGTAAAGCATCAGCTCAAACCTGTCCCTGGGCACCTGCCCGGCCTCCCTCCGGAGCCGGCGAGGGAAGAGGCAGCCTGGAACTGCGGGTCAGGCAGGCACCGCCCGGAGCGCTTGACAGAGGAGAGCTCGGCTCTGGAGACAGGAACAGCAAACGAGGAGTCTAGCCGCCTCCCGCCCCTCGATTATTTAGTGTACACTGTACATGTGCTTGGACTGTGTCTTTATATAGGGATTAAAACTCTCGGGGGAGAACGGGCTGCTCGTAACTCCAAAAGGCTTACTGCAAAGTTTAAGTAAAGCTTATTAAAAGCATATTAATCAGACAGTAAGCAAAAAGGGATGCAATCCCAGAGGGGACGGAGGATGCCTGTCAACACCTCCTCTGTGCTAGGATAAACCTGGTACGTATTAATAGGAGACAGTCCCTGGCTCAGGTGGGGGGAGATGAAGTGATCCAACTTCATCTCCTGCTGCCATGATCCTGCACCATGGCAAGATACAATACATCAATTTCTCATGACCACAGGTAGTTAAAGATAACTATTTTCTCCCTGCACACAATGGATTCAACTTATCTCAATGGTCTGTTTTGTGACTAGTGCTACATCGTGCCCTAAGCCACTGGTTCTGTTGCTGATCTAATGAGATAAGATGGTCTAAAAGTGAGCCAAATTCTCCTTACTCTCATTAAATTACATGTAATTTTACTGAAATGAGTAAAACTTTACTTCATATCTACAACTGTGTAAAGTTAAAAAACCCCCAGAATTTGAGTCAGTGGCTATGGGTGTGTCATAAAAACTTAACATCATTCTGCAGTGAACAAATTCAGTACATACAAGCTCATTAACAAAGAGACTGGAAACTCATTCTCTTACTCCAAAATCAATGCACATCTCATCTTACTGCCCTTCACGGTAAATGGTAACAAACTGGCTGTAGGGGAATACAGGACTGCTGCTGAGAGCATTAAAGACTTGTGAATGAAGAGGGCAAGTTAAACAAAGACCTGTTGAGCTTGCTCGAAATGTTAACCTTTCAGATACTTATGTCAGACAGCAAAACTACCACCCATATAGACATTTGTGTTGTTTATAGTGCACCTACATGAGGGAAACCATTAATTTCTATTATGGGCATTAAACTGAAGCATTTTTTGTGCATCTGGCCTTCTGAGATGCAATAAAATGTCAGTCTGACTGAAGATGTATTTGAGCATGCCCTACGAAACTAAAAGGAACAAACACAAAAAACACCCATGCTCATATGCATTTCCTCATACCGTGCATTCTTATCAAGGAAAACCAATTTACCCACATGGCACAATCAGACTTGTCTCTGTACTAATATTAACCCATACCAAATAGGTGCTTGTTTCCTGCTCCTCAGAATAAGGATTGTACTAGTAGTCTGGCTAAATGCTGGAACCTCCTCAGTTCACCTACCAGTTGCAAGGACAGCAAAGTGCTGTTGCTGTGGAACAGCCGTGAGCAGGATGGCTGCTCCGTGGTGGTGCCGGGCGACAGGAGTGATTATGTGACTCAGGGAAGCAGCCACCCAATTCCTGCAGAGGGCTAAGGCAACACGCCTGGAGGGGTGCTGCAAAACCAGCTTGGCTCCGCTGGCTCTACCAAATGCAGGAAAATGAGTCAGGATCAGATTAAGGCCTTTGAGGCACTATGGCCAGGTTAATTTTATAGCACAAGGTAATCACTTCAGTGTTCTGTAGCTGAAGGACATTTCGTGGCACTGTAACAGCGCAACACTGAAAAAGATCAGCAATACATGTATTTGCAACTCACCTCCCATACTCTTTATAGCTCTAATCAATAAATTAAATTACATGAAATTAGTTTTGAATTATTCAAAACTATCACTAGTGTTGACTGATTATTTTGTGCTTGTATGATCTTTATTTACTTGTACCAGTGCATAAAGATGGCTAACTGCAAGGTACCTACCAAGCACAGACAGATAAAAAGAAAAAGGAATAAAGCATAATCACAGTTAACTCTACCTAAAAGCAGAGAAGAGGAAAAAAAGTCAATACCAGTTGTGAGAGAATGCCAGGTCACTTAGCTACTTCAGTTTCAGGGGAGACCTTCGGAACTGTCAGCACCCAGTACTCAGCTGACCCTGAGCTGCCTCCCATGGCTGCAGAGTGGAAGATAATTCTGGAGTTTAGGCTCATTTTCAGACAGAGGATATTCTGGTAGTCACAACTCAATGTCACTCTCAACCAGTACTAATTTAGTGGTAGGACAAGGCAGACTGGGTATAAGGTACAGAACGAAATAATCTTTGCAGCCTTGCACTCCAGCATTCTCAGCAAACATGTGAAAGCAATGAACTGAGCCTATTATCAATTGTCTACCCTTGGTCTAACAAGAAATTCTCACAACAGAATTTCTCCTATTCATATTAAATGCATTTATTAAGTTTTATTTGGGTTTTGGTTTGTTCACAGTAATGATACAAGATTTTGTTGTACGTTAAGTACTCACGATCCAGGAAACTGTGTTTAATGGATACTTAACTTTGACTTCACAGATCAGGAAACACATGCATCCTTAGAAAGAAAACAACCCATAGCTTTACTTTGTTCCTTGTGCCAGGATCTAGACTCAATTCAACATAGATGAATAGTTGGAAGAGCAAACCAGACCAAAATAATGGTACCTTTCAAATTAGGTGCTCCTGGGTTCTCTTTTTCTTCTGTTATGCAAGCTCTAGCACTTCTGCCATGCTAAGGTAAATGCTAATGCAAAAAAAAGATCCTGAACAATTCTTTGGGGTTTTTCCATGTCTGCAGTCTCTTACATTGCAATAACTGCCAGTGCATCTGAACACTGCAATCTGTTACTGCCATTGTTATCTGTCTTTAGGTGTTGCACCATGCTGTAACAAAACAAAGATGTGCACGTGAGCTGAATGCTTCATTTAAAAATCATTTTGGAATGTATTTGTTAGCTTTAATACTCCTGTCTACACCCAACATATACTTAACTTTGATCTTCCTATGACGTTTTATGTGCTTTTATGTTTGAACAGAACAAGCAGTTGCTGTGGCTGGAGGTGTAATAGGAGGGATCCTTTTCTTTGTTCTCCTTGGAATAACTGCATATCTGATCTGGAAAAAATTTTGCCACCTCTTTTCTTACGAAAAGCTCATCAATCCTGTCAAAACAACAAATGCAAATGCCATTTTTCAGGGTCAGGCAAATTCTGAAATTCAACTAAAAAGCACAAGGTATTTCTTTTCATTTTGTTTTTGAAGCATACACTATGTAATTTATTTCAACTTGTCAGATCTCAGATTAGGGGGTGATCCAAGTATATGCATGTACAGAAATAAAGGAGATCCCTACATTATATGAAAACATCAGTCATGCTCTGTTTTGTTCCTTTAGGAAAAGGATAATCTAACTATGAAAGTGATGATTAATTCTGAGTTATTTAAAAGAGAGAATATATTCAAGTGTAATTGGTGCATGGATAGCTTTACCAGTTATTTAGACAAACCCAGCTTATGTTCCAGAGTAATTTCTAGTCTAGTAACAAAAACAATAGGACTTCAGTTCAGGAAGGAGACTCTTAGAGAATTAATCATTGCAGAGGGCTCTAAAACAAGCAGCTGCAGTTAATTCTTTATTTCCTTTGAAGGATAAGTTTTAAAGGGAAGGAGAGGGGGAAAGAGAAGAATCTGTCAGAAGAATTAAGACCTAATGTGCCTCACTGGATTTTTATGCATTAAACAAATAAAATCAATTGCAAACCAATGGATGTTTAATATTTTTACCTTTGCATGTCTGTAGAATTTTTACATTGTGACGTAAGAACAGTAAACTTACTACTGTTACCAAGTTCGGTTTCCACATTTAAACCAGAAGAGTCAATAGGTGCTGTTGTCTTGAGCAGATCCAGAAGTGTTCCCTTTATCATTCCACCAACACTGCATGGGCGAGACTGGATTCACCTGACAAATGAAGAACAGGTTCAGGAAGACAGTGACCCCTACATGACCCCTCAGCCTGGGCCACGGTCATCATTTCATTCTTTGGGTATGGCATTGCAAAAATGGGACTATTTTTAGGGGTATTCCTTTAAAGGGTGGCTTTATTATTATGAACATATTTCTCGGGGGCACACCAGACATAGCACTCCACAGCACAAGCCCTAAACACTCTCTGCATTTTTGTTTTTTACATATAAGAATTGGGCAAGAATGTAGTCATTTTGGTCCCAGTGCTGTGGTACCTTGCACATTTGGCAGACAAAGCAATCTCTACTCCCATGTTTTGTAAAGGCCAGGAAGTGTCTGCTGACCCCAGGAACAGCAGAGTCACCAGTTGCAGACTGCAACAACAAACAGCTAGAACTAACGAGGTACAATCACAGAAGTAAGAGAAAGAAAAGTGGTGCAGCCTACAATTACTCCCCCAAATTTAAGGGAAAAGGAAATAAAACATGAAATTCTTACAAAAAAATGATTGTTAATAAAGAGATTAATCTGATTTGCCCTAATACAGCAGTGGCTATAAAAATGCCTGCAATGCTTCTTGAGACTAATCTGAGGGTGCTTGTTTTGTCTTTTCTTGAAGCTGGAGCTTATGTTGTAGGGACCATTAACCCAGACCTGTACAAGTTTCCTGAAGACAAAAGTGAAACAGATTTTCCTGATGGCAACATTGGCCGCCTCTGGTTCTCCATAGAATACGAGCAAGAGTCAGAAAGGCTCCTCGTCTCCTTGATCAAAGTCAGAAAGCTGCAGCCTCCTGCTGATTCCTGTAGTCCATTTGTGAAAATCTACCTGCTACCTGATGAAAGAAGCTACCTGCAGTCCAAAACAAAACGTAAAACTCTTAACCCGCAGTTTGATGAAAACTTTGTTTTCCAGGTACTTTTCCTCTTGATGAGGCAGATTTTT
Organism: Struthidea cinerea; assembly: GCA_013397865.1. NCBI lineage: Eukaryota > Metazoa > Chordata > Aves > Passeriformes > Corcoracidae > Struthidea > Struthidea cinerea. The sequence goes on from VZTI01006027.1 coordinate 282,858, forward strand.
GTTTGCAAATACTAACTTGTCAAACTACAGTACATGTTTGTAGAAAATTAGTGCTCACAGTGCTTCTACCAAGATAGAAGTTGTTTCCACCAGAGACAGGATTTTTTCTGGGGCTTCTGGAGATCCTGGGTTACAGAAGCGTATGGCTCCAGAACTGATCTTACTCTGGACTGAACCAAAGTTAAGGATTCCAGAACTTGCCCTGGGAATAATGAAAGCTCCAGTCTGAACTACAGCTGAACAGTTCTGCCCAGCAGTTCTCGAAGTCCGGGTGGAGCCAATACTGATCTAATGCTTTCATAGCTTTTAGTTTCTTTGCTGTGGAAGTAGGCTAGACAGCAGAACTTGGGAGGTATGTCTGGGCTGCTATTTGTATAGTACTGTAATCTTGGCTTCCCATGCTAAGAGGCTTTCAGCACACGTCACAAGACAAAAGCTGTAAAACCAAAAAAAAAGTTCGTGTTTCAGACAACAGAAAAAATGTTTACAGATTCTAAACATTTGTGTCTGAAAGTGAATGCATCACGTAGCAGTAGATCCATATGAGCTGAAAAACCACCAATGAACTTCACAGCATTCAAATGAACTCATAGTATTTTAGCTTGGGTCTTGACTTCTGCATAGCTAAAACTTAAGGCAAATTTAAAAAGTAGACTTCAATTAAAGGAAATCTCCACCTACACTTAAAGCACTTTGAAAAATATTTCCTTTGAAGTCATGCTAGAGCAGAAAGTGTCAGATGTTTTAAAATTATTATTATTATATTCTTAATTTCCTGTACAGGTTTCCAGTAAAATGTTGCTACAAAGGACTCTTAAGTTTTTGGTCTATCATGTTGATAAACAGAAGAAGCATCATCTCCTAGGCCAAGTTATCTTCCCACTAAAAAATGAAGCATTAACTGAGGACAACAAACTAGTCATATGGAGAGATCTGGAGAAAGAAAACTTGGAGGTATGTGACACCAGGCTGCTTGGCACAGTGGAACTTCTGTCATCTTACAAGTATTGGAAGGGCATAGCTGAAGTAGAAGTATGTTCTACCAAGTACTTCAAATGCCAAAGTACTTTATAAACATTTGGAATCGAAATTTTCATCTTACCAACCTGCAGATCCATAGCTGTTGTAAGGGGATTACCCAGCTGCTTAGAAAAAGTCACGTGAATCAGGAGACAGTTACATAAGAACTTTTGTTATTTGCTTCTCTTTTGAATTACTAAGAGCAGAAAAGCTCAGAAGAGAGCAAAGAGGCAAGGAAGTAGCTATCACCTGGAAAAGAGTAATTCCGAGGCTTAGGAAGGCTGGTTAATTGGTTCCATCAAAGGTTACAACAGCATAAATAAAGCCATTACAATTCGCTCACATGCCTTAGCGTGACAGAAACCATTAGTATGAAAAAGGATTTTTCTCCCCATTTGTCCACGTGACAAGAGAGTTTCTCAGATATATTTGACATGTGGTGTTCTGCTTCCAAAGCCTCCTTCAGAGTTCGGTGATATCCAGTTCTCCCTGAGCTACAATGACTACCTGGGCCGTCTCACTGTGGTGGTTCTGAGGGCAAGGGGATTAAAGCTCCAGGAGGAGAGCCCTGCTGTTGGTAAGTGGGATTTCCTCCCTGCTATCAGCTCCACGATTCCTGTTTTAATTTGCTCCTTCCTCATCTGTCCACCCAGGCTTGTGCTGTGGAACTCTGACAGGAACAAATAAACATCCTGGTGATTTGAATGGAAACAAGCCATAGTTTGCCCTGAGGCAATTAGATTTTGATAGCTTAGTTCTGCTATGTTTGGGGTTTGTTTCAAAATAAACGGTTTGTCTCGTAGCAATCGGTGGCAACTTTTTTCTCCTGTTTTAGTACAGTGAGCAACATCCTTTTGCTGCACTCCAGTCCAGAGAAGGCAGCATGTCAGGGGATATTGACATTAACAGTTGCCTCAAGTCAAATTCCCAGAGGTTACAGCTGCAGGACAACCATTTATGCTGAACAGCTGTCCTGGGAAGAACTGAGTTGGGAAAAAAAATCCCATTTTAGGACAGCCTGGCTATTGTTCAAAGGACCATGGCATGGAGTCACAATTTTCTCCCTTAGTGCAGTGGGCTTTTTCTGGTATGCCATACTCATGCGTCCTTGGACTCAGAGCTTACCTCAAAATGCTGTTTAAAATCTAAGCTCTCAAAGCAAAAACAGATGGAAGAATCAACTTCTATTTCAGTCTGTAGTGATTTCTTGCAGGGCTTTGAAGCCAAACAATATAAATACAAAATTCACCTACCGTTTAAAAAGAAAAGAGGTTTAGTCCTCTATATACACTCATCAACTATGAAGTCTTTTTGACTGAATAAATTAAGCCTTCAAAAAAGCCTCCATCAGATGAAGGGCAAGCACAGAAATGTTAAGATCAAGGATGCAGGGCAAGAATATGGCTGCTTATTTTAACAGCACTTAAATTGGAAAGTGCATTGCAAAACTGCACCCTCAGTACTTTGTGTACTCCCTGCTTTATGTTATGCTGGCATGTGTGTTCCATGGATCTTTCACAATCTGATTTTACACTTGATACTGACTCCCAACAGGAAGAAATTCCTTAAGCTGTCTCCCAACTGCTTCTTGAAGATGTATTTTCTTCTTGAATTTATTTTTCTCCAAGGTGTGTATGTCAAAGTCTCACTAATGAACCACAACAAATTCATCAAAAGTAAAAAGACAGCAGCTCTTCTGGGAACTCCCAATCCTGTGTACAATGAAACCTTCAGTTTCAAGGCAGATCAGACAGAGCTGGATACAGCAAGCCTGAGTCTATCCGTGCTCCAGAGTAACAGAGAAAGTAAGTTATATAAATTATTACAGTCAAGGTGTCAAATCTCTTACATATTTGAGATATGTTTAAACCTGAGAGGAACTAATTCCTTTTCAGCAATAATCATGAAACATGTAAGAGTTCTGGGGTATTTCAAAGGCTGTCTCTTTAAAAGCAGAACAGCTTATTTGTAGTTAAGCCTATGTCTCTTTCAGAGGCTAGAGATAAATTTCATGGAAGATGTGAATAAACTCACTGCAGACTAATCAATGTCAGTATAAGGTGCTGTGCTTTTGTTTCATTCCAGTATCCTATTAAGACAAGCTTATGTGAACATGTGTGTGTATAACACACAACCTCCAAAATTTTGTGGCCACTCATTCTTTCTAAGCAAATTTAAAAGAGGAATAGGAATTTTAATTCTCTCAGCAGTTCAAGCAGTGAGAAAGAAGAGAGAGAGATTAGCAAACATCCCCATTCCCTGGCAGAAAACCTGATACTTGAGGCCTCTTACTAACTGTTAGAGAATCCATTAAGGAATTCTGCTTAGAGAAGCAAATCAGAATTCAGTATTTCCAGTGCTCGCAAGAAAAACATCTTCCCTGCAGTGCAAATATGATCTCAATAATTTTCCCCATTCATAGCTGAAAAGTCCAGGCATGAAGAAACAATCTGCTCCTTGGCAGAGGGGGGTCAGTGGCAACCCACGTTACTGCTCCCAGCTGCCTCAGTAACTGCATTCATTTTTTCCCAAGCGACAGCATCACATGAATCCTACTGAGGTTGCTGATGCCCAAAATTAGGGCACACTTCCACAGTAAAGCTGAGGTAAAGGGGCAGGGCAGATATAGATAATTGTGCCTTGAACATATTTTTGTTTAACTGCAGGCAAAAGGACAGGCCTGCATTGACTAAACAGCCACTAACTGCAGTACCTTTTAATGGTGAACCTTGGCAGGTAGAAGCTACAGAACTTCAAATCCAGAGTTACTTCCTTGACGAATATTTTGCTTTAAAAATAGCTTTCAGAACAGACATTACTTGGAGAAATACAGGTTGATGTTATAATTCAGGCAAGGATTTCAGAGAAGCATCACAGGTGTTCATCACTAACTGCTTTCTTTTTCCAGAAACACTTCTGCTGGGACGAGTAGTAGTTGGGCCTTTCATGTACACACGTGGCAAAGAACTGGAACACTGGAATGAGATGATCAGCAAGCCCAAGGAGCTGGTTAAACGATGGCATGCTCTCTGCCACAGCACGTGAGCAGCGCTGAGAAACAGCCAACCTTAACATGGAAAAGCTCTTACTATCTTTCTCATCTAAAGGGTACAAAAATATTTGCTAAGAGTTTGTACCCTAAGTAGAAAAGAATAAAATAAATTATTTCCTTTCCCAAACACAAAGATTTGGTCCCTAGTAGGCTGGAACTCTTTTCTCTATTCAAAATATATGTTCAATTAAATTAACACACAGCACAGTAAACAAAACAGGAAGCCAAACATGATCTCATAGTATTAGTTATTTTGACTAGTAAATTCCGCTTCCTAGTAATGAGTTCTGGGCACAAATGATCACACATCATGTAAATAGAGCCCAAAATGACCAAACAATTGCCAGTGGTGACACCAGGTCTATCTGTCCACTGCACCACATCACCACAGTGGCTTCATCATAGCTGAGAGAAGCCCAGTGAGCATGCCAAAACAGACAAAGCCCAAAAGATACTGACTAACACATGCAGAACTTATTTAAAATAGCAGCATTATATTTAAAGCCTCTTTGGAACAGGAAGGGTGAAGGCACTGTTTATTGCTCACACACCTAGAAGCAGCTGTTCACATTCCTCAGCACGGTGTATTTCCTGCAGTAACCCAGTTCAATGTTTTCAGCTGACCGCAACAACAGCACTTTGTGTTGACACTAAGGAACAAGCAGAGAAGTCACGAAGTCACAAGTGACTGGAGGCTATTCCAGTACTGGAATACTGGAATACTCTGAGACAGTAAGAGGAGGACCTGTCCTGTCCTTATGTATTTCTTTCTAACCACATCTCTGCTGGAGACAGAGCATTGATTACAAGAGCCTTGGGTTTGACCTAGTATGATCATTCTTACACTGAAAATCCGATTAGCTTAAGCCCCCTGGGCATGTGTCTGCTTAGGTACTAGAGTCTTCTTCATTAAGTAAATTACTGCTCTATAAAATAGTTCAGAGCAATTATTCTTAATCAAAATAAAACAGGACATTCTTCTCTTCTTGATTGTTCACTGGGGACCTGAGCTCTGTACCCTTCACACTGTACAGTCATAAACCAGACGCACAGACTACTGCGGCAAAACATTTTGCACAACTGTGTTTCAAGAGGACCGTAACCTCTACAGCTGAAATCAAACCAACTTCCTTTCAAACAGGACACAGTATTAATTAACTCAATATCTTAAAAATATTAGGCTTCTCTGGGGAGATGAAATCACCTTCCATTTTGATAATATTGTTATTACCTAAAGGAAATGTTATGAGTGAGAAGATACCACAGAGGAATTGTGAGATAACAGACTTCCCTGATCCACCATCTGATATGTTACATGGTACCCTCAGTCTGTCTTGCTAATTGCACCACTGGATACAAGATGAGCCTAAACTCATTACATTAAACTGAATTTCACAAAGTGCTCAACTCTCATATCTTTGCTAAAGGAGTAATACCAGCACCCTCAACCCAAAAGAGCTGTATTCAAATTTCAGTACCACAAAACTACTGCAAACCAATCTGATAAGCAGAGTTATCATGTTTGCTCTGGGAAGAAAAACTACACAGTTATCATACAGTTTACATATTACTAGAATAAAATAATTTTACCAAATAAATTTTGTCCTTTATTACTTATATCACACAATAAAGATCTTAAAAGTAAGCTGTTAGTAGTGTTTCAGACAGTTGGTTTATGAGCTTGCGCAGGAAGATGCCTGTAATGTACAGAGTCTGTTAACAAATACCTCTGAAGTGGGAAGTCACCTACCTGACTTGATGTACAGTATGGTCCTCTTTTCTTCTTATACATTCAAGTAACAATACTTCCAGCTTGTGTGTTCAACAATTTCAGCTAAATTGTGAAGAACCATATTCTAATGCACTTACCAATGTACTTGTACTCATGCTTACCCAAGTGAAGCAAATGACAAAGGCCCTTTTTGACTCTTCCTGAACAAGAGCTATTTCAAAGCGAGAAACATCATCAAATAAGGAGTTCTAATACAGTGTTTTTAACTGTCATATAACGGAGCAAATTTTTTTACCTACCACCTTTTATATAACATCCATCTGATCTTGTGCTTGAGACTTGCCTTGAGCTGAAGGAGGAGGAATGATTACAAGACAGTTCTGTTTTACAAGAGAAAAGAACAGCAGCAAAATTGCTGAGGGTAAATGGCAAAAATTCTGCTGTTAAAAGAAGGAAAGCAACCAGCAAAACAAAAAGACCAAGCTACAGATAGCATATGGGATAAAACAAACAAAAATCGTGTAACTAAAATATTACTGAATTCTGTCTGTCTTCCTCTAATCTGCCACGTCTGAGGAAAATTAAGTGTCTCAATAGTAGTGAACTTTTCAGAGGAGAAAAAGGAAAACAGATATTGAAGAAACTGTTGGAGTTTATTAACGTAATTATTAACATAAAAATACATGTATAAAAATCTACTTTATGAAAATCCATCAGTATTACTCCAGCAGCGTATGCTATTAGCAGATATTCCATACCAGTCCTTTTGATGGTTTTACTTTTTTCGTAAGTTAAAACCAAAATCCTTTATTATCATTTTTTCAAGTGATTTGCTTCCTTAAGCTAAGTCATTCTTCTTCTGCTTCCCATCTGTGTGTCCTTATGGTCTTTGTTACTCAGTTAGTGCAGAGGTCACAGATCAAGATGAAAATTCAGCAGATGGAAATCCTTTTGCAAAGGATAGCTGTTCTCATCTAGCACAAAGTGGCTTCTGACTTCCAGCAAATAGGATGCTTCTGTATCTGCCAGCAGCGAATGGCACAGATCTGCTACTATTGTGCTGTAGGTTATATCTGAAGAGGGCACTGCAAAACACAGAACAATTCGATTTATACTTGATTTTCACAAGAGCACCTAACATTCAAGTTCTACCTCCATGCAAGCTCCACTGAATTACTGGAAGTGTAGTTCAATTCTGAATAGAAAATTAGCTTTTATTTTTAATTACTTTTTAGAAACAATGAGCTGAGTCTGTTTCTCATGAAACTGTTAAAACCTGTGAATCACATAAAACACCTCTCAAGTCAAACAGGACGTATCAAGTGAAGCTTGTCAGAAACACAGCCCAGTATTTCACAGCACGAAAACATGCCAGCTAGTTCTAAAAGCTCCTAAGAGATCCTATTTTGCACATAAGGAATCCATTTAGTTATTGAATATTTAGGTATATAACTACAACGATTTAGTTATATAATAGGCATTCACACCATCTCACCTCCTGCTGTTGCAACCTCTCCTCTGAAATTCTGAGTTTGTCAGACAGCCACTGAAATATTCTTTGACGTTGGTTGTTTAGGGTTTTTTTGAAACCGTCAATGATTAAAAATTTTGCTTCCATTGTGAACTTTGCTGCCTGTTTCTATCACAAGTAATTCATGAAACAGTACCTACTAATCTCTTCAGCCAGTCTGCAGGAATATTGAGGAAGATTTTTTCCATCAACTCAGACACCACATGAACATAAATTTCGTATCCTTCATCTTCTACGGTCATCAAAGCAGGTCTAGATCACAAAACAAAGTTTCATGAAAGTTAGCTGCTATGTTTTGTTTTCTATTGAAGCAAAATTTTTGAAAGCACTACAATTTAATCTTACTCTGCAACGTAATACCAAGAAATAGAAAAATGAGAAAATCTCTATGTACTCATCTGTCAAATCTATAGCATTGGAATCAGTTTGAGGAATATATAAGGAAATGGCCTTAAACTGGGACAGGAGACTCAGATTCGACATTAGAAGGAAATTTTTCATTGTTAGGACTGTCAGGGTTGCCCAGGGAGGTGGTGGGAATGCAAAGTAGGGAGATAAGCTCAGGTGTATCACTTGGAATTGTACCATCTGTACCAGCATCACTCAAATTATCTGTCTTAATACATCACTTTATAGCCACATAATACCAAGGTATATCTCTTGTACTCTAACAAATACCAAATGTTCCCACAAACCACCGAACAAATAAAAATCCCTCCTTGGAAATACTCCAAAGGTGATGCATCATTACTGAACTAATCAGAGGAAAATTTCAGTGCAAAAATGACAGACTTTTCTGTGAAAAAGTTGGGCATGTAAGTTCTACATCCAGATGTGTTCACATGCTGAGAATATAAATATTGGAAATCCTTATCCTTTTTCTACCACGTTTTGTGCAGGAGCAAATTGAGGCCCTTCATGCCCACTGAGATGTTATAGTCTCATGAAAGACTGGGGGAACCTTTGCAGTTAAGAAAAAAAAACTGTTTGCACTTAATCCTCCCTCACAGGAAAACAAAGAGCACATAAACTTAAAGATGCAAGACTGTTTTGCTTAGAGGAAAAATACTAAGTCACTACCTGGTTAGATAAATAGGATACTAGTATTTAAGTCAATGATTCATTAAACTCACTATGAAAGAGTTTAGATAGAATTTGAGAAAAAAAATTAGATGGAAAATTTACATATTCTAGAATTCTATTATTTCCATGGTTGTCTCAATTAACATTCTCTAGCTACATGTCTCTCTAGTCACTATGATAATTACATTTCAAAAGCCCAAGATAAATGTGAGAACTGAACAATTACTTAATAAAGATGTACCTACATCAACTGGATCCACTTAGTTTATTTTCTCTAAGTGTGAATATGTGTATCTCACAGTGCCATCTGGCGATAACTCACTGTCTCTGCTCTCCGAGAATGTTTATTGAAAACATTTGGCAATATTATTTCTGCACAGCTGAAACTGACTAATCAGTTTAAAAATACAGTTGTGCATTCACATGATTTCAGATTTAGGCTGGAACAAGATTCTCGAGGAGTTTTCCTTTGGTCCTCAAGCTTCTACTCCATCTTAGCTTTATCTGACACAGTACTGGGTAACCATCATTCCTGTATGACACAGTATTCAAAGAAATTAAAAAGTTAGATTTAAACTAAGAATATCATGCATAAATAATGACAGTATAATACAGCAATTCAAGAACAACAACTTGAAAATTCATTAGAAAGACAGGGATTGCTAACCACACCTTAAATAAAGACTTTAGGGAAGTTAAAATGGAGAAAGTATACCTCCCTAATAATACACATTATTTTGGTTTTTCTTTATTTACCTGTAGAATGTTTTTACTTTGTTGTATGGCAAACATCTAATACATTGCTGGTAGATCATATTCTCATCTGCCTGTAGCTCCAAACCACATTTGGCACAACCTGAATACGTGATCATAGGCAGAGAAGCCAAAACACACTCCAGTGAAGTGTCAGCAGAGAAGATGAGTTGCTTGTACTGACCAGTGGAAATGGTAAACTTCAATTCTGAGATATGGGCTTTCACTTGAATCACTCCTACAAAAACAATTCAAATATGAATTAAGTTTTATTTAGAACTGAAAGCAAAAACAAGGGCTACAGCTGATTCAAAACCAAAATTGTTATCAAAAACTGGCTCACTTTTTTCCCCTTTGTTAACACATGCTCAAATTTTTAGAGATATTTTATGCAGTGAAAAATCCTTGTGGTTAAATATTATTTTTAAATGTATAAAAGCACTACATTTTCAGGTACTGTTTTAGTAGATGCCACTATAGAAGGTGCCTGAATAAGAGATAAAAATTGTGCAAAGAATTTCCAAGTGATTTTCTTCCCACTATTTCAGAGACACTGAAAAGCACAGCTTTAACAACTTAACTTTTCACTTTTATATATAAATTAAATGCTGCAATAACAACTTTAATCACTTCCTAGAATTTAACACCAACCATAGCAATCTTCTAAGCTTATCTGGGAGGGGATGACTGTGTAAAATGTCTTGTTTGTTTTGTAGGAAGTTTTCAATAGCAGCAGCTATTCTACTCTCGCTTCAGAGAGTTCCAGTTTTGGAGAAAGACTGACAAACTTTCAGTAATTAGTCACATCATTACTAGACTGGTTGGTGTGGACAACAAAAGTCAGCATTTCTCCCTGTGTTCCAAAGCTGTCTTTGCATGGCATCACACACCACACCTATCTCTCCACTGGGTTCATTGTATGGCTAAGTACAGAACATTCAGTTTGGCCAAGTACGAAGCAGCAGCCTCCAGAATAAATTCAGAATCCCAGATCTTGGCTACCTTAAAAAACAACCATCTTACTTCATCAACAGAGCATCTATTTTGCCTACTTATGCATGGCACAACAGACATTACAGAGCTATGGATAACATTTACCTGAGCATTTTTCCTCCAAGTGTGCTGAGAGCCTTGTCAACTCCATGAGGGATGTTTGACTTTTCTGAAACTTTTCTTTAAATTCAACTGCCCTTTTGTCATCATCAAACAAGCACTCATAGGATGACCATGGAGTTGTATGCAGTTCCAAGTCACCTGAGACAGAACTATGTTGGACCAGAAGGTATTTGAAGTCCCATATGTGATCTAAAGAACAAAAAAAGCAAACAGAAGAGTTTACTTTCTATACTGTGGCTCATTTCCAGCAAGCCAAGGTTACTTCCATGATTGAGAAAAACAGAAGAACACATTCTCATATGGTCAGCTCTGGTAACTTCATTTCAAGTCTGATGACATGCAAGGTTTTTCCTTTCCTTTCCCTATAAACTTTGCATGAGTTGTCCCATGACAGAAATTTCATTTCACCTCTACCAAATTTAGCTGTCAAGACAACTCAGCCTTTTCAAAAAGAAACCAGCTCTGAAATTTGTTGTCAGCTCTAATGCTGGCAATGTCTCAAAGAAAAAATCTTCATGTTATTAGTCAACTTCCATTTTTTAATATGTCCCTGTTTTTAATCTTTTATCTCCACAATTATCAATTTAACATAAACCCAGTTTAACTTATTTTAAAAGAACAAGACCAGGGATAAATCAAAATTTGGTAGTAGCTACTGCTGAAACACACGCTATGTAATTCTTGCAAGAGATGCTTTTAGTTAGTTACAGCTGGACTTGATCTCAAGACCATTAGGATATAAAGCCTGACACTAGTAAGGTGGAAAGCAGAAAATAAAAATAAGGAGTAGAAAAAACCCAGCAATTCATGATAAACCAGACAATGATAAGGAAGACCCAGCAAAACTGGTAACACAGTTAACACTCATGGGTTTTTATAGTTACACAACCAGGCACTATGCAAAAGAGTGCATCTTGTATATAGATTCAAGTTTTTAAATATTTATGCCTTCTCAGTATTCTAAAGTGCATTCAAATTCTGCTGCTGTGATGGCACTGCTTCTAAAGAGAGGAGACATGTTAGAATTAGCATAAAATACGTTACCCCTCCAAGGGGAGTATTTAAAGATTAAATGGATAAATGTTACCAGTATAAAGTGAGTATACATTGTACTTCTAAGTATAAACACTTAAAAGGCACTAATAGCATCACAAAAATCCTTTTAGACTTACCAATAGGTACAAGGACCTTACCTTTTTTCCTCTGAAGCTGAGGGCACCAGGCAGCCCCTTCTCCCCACAGAACCATCCTATAGTGTTGATCTCTGTTCTGTTCTACTGTTAGAACAATTTTTCTTTGGTTGCCACCTCTGTAGCTGTACACAGATTCTGAAAAGAATTGAAATTACATTACTTCTACAGTAAAAAGCATACAAGCACAAAACCCCCATGTGCCTAAGGTGAAATCATGGTGTTATCACATTTTATCGTACAATTAAAAGCAAAGAAGAATACACCTACAATTTCTTCAGGACAGAAAATAATCTGATTTCTTCAGCAACATGAATCTAGTTTGAAAGAGTGCATAAAGTATATTAATTTACTTTTATCCATCTAAGTACTCAGCAACTCGGCAACTCCCTTTAAAACAGGAGGTCTATGAGCATCTTTCCGCTCCCATTCATCCTGACTTGCATTGAGTGGAAAGAAATTGTACTGAATCTCTCAGCAACTGCCATAATTGGAAGTTGTTCCTGTAACTTCTGTAGAATACACTGAAAGAAACATTTCTCTAGAAGTTTTCACATAAAAGAAAACTATAGTCATGTACAAGGCACACTAAAAGTATTAGTAACAGTCCCTACAAACTGAAACAATTAAGACCTCTACATTACTCTTATCCAGGACACTGCATGTTTCAGTTCCACACTAAAACTACAATATTTTTCATAAATAATTTTTGAACAAGAACACTTGCATTAAATATCTAACAGTTCCAAGATTTACATACTAGAGCAAATTATGAAGATTTCTATCTTCAAAATTCTGCATTTAAAACTAATAAACGTGATACTGACAATGTGGGTAGAAGTTTGTAGCTTACTAATACAAGATGAGAGTGCAATATGATCAAATTTTTGTGCAAAGCTCGAGGTCAAGCAGTGAGAAACATTTTGCCTTGCAAAACTACTACTTAAGTTTCACCTATTGCAAAAGTTGAAGTCCAGTGCATGAACTTACCTGTTAATACAGAAATATTGATAATTTTCAGGATTGAGTGCACCACAATATTTGGCTGGAGCTGATCTAGCTGCACATACTGAACATCATCCAGCCTCTGAACTTGTCTTTGTGGAATGTCTCTGAAGTGTGGAAATTCTGATGATATGTATGCCAACAAGCCATGGAGAGCACCACCATCCACTATAGGATAAACTTATAAGAAAAAAAGGCAAAATCACATACTTTTTATACTTAGAAGTATAAAACTTACGGCTTGGAACATATTTACGCTGATGAAATCAAAACTGTTTAAGAATAATTTTAAGGTAAGAAATTCCTGAGATATATAACACTGGATCTGAAATGAAACTGTACTTTAGGATATTATCAAGAGGAAGCAGATCAAGTTAAGCTAAGTGCAATACTTTAAAATACACTGAAAATCTTGTATCATAGCTCGGTAAGAAGAAAGCTGTTCTCGATCATTGCCCTCAGAATCTGCCTTAAACAGCTGGCAATAGTGGACACCACAAAGACAGTAAGAACAATGCAATCATGGTGATACTTCCACTGTATTTTCCCCTCAGTCTCCAACCCTCCATGGCCTGCAGTGAATTACCCTTCCTGAAAGGATTTACTTACTCCATTTTGCAAAAAATTTAATCCTGATGAAAGCTCAGACACCACATGGCCAGGTCCTGGGATAACTGTTCTTTCTTAAACTAAACTCAAAGAACCCAGTTTTTTCTAGAGTTCAGTGGTAACCACCAAACCTTACCATGATCTCCACATGCTATCTGATACTATCATGTCCACATCATGTGCACATGTAGGTGCTAAAAAGCTAGAAGCGGAGAAATTCTTCAGCCTTTTCTCAATATTCTGTGAGCAGACTGCCTTTCCTATGTAAACTATTTTAAACAAGGTCACAGTTTCATAAACTTCTTGCACCCGCAGGCTGTTTTGCAAGACTGTTATGGCTTTGACTTTGAAAATATTTTGGAATAGGTATCTTAGAACTTGGCCAATCCTCTCAAGGGGTGGATGGCCGAGGAACCAATTACCTATTGCCATTCAACACACTTTTGCAATCTATCTTATAAAAGTAGTCAGAAAATTATTAAAGCGCTTTGCCTTCCACTTGTTCATGAGCCTGGACTCTGTGTCGTTTTCTTTATGCGCCTCGGACGTAACAGCGACATGCACAGGTGTTCCTGTCATATTTTTCTGTCATGTTTTGTACCTCTCAATTGCACACATTGCCATTTTATCCCGTGTGTGAGGCATGGCCAACAAAATGGAGTACTTGATATAGCTATTTTACTGTGGTTTTTATTGAAACTTATGTACTACAATCTTACATTCTTCTGGGTTGAGAGCTGAGCAGTTCCCCAGATTTAGTAACTGACTGGTAAATGTAGACTGAAGCATGACTTCTCCACACCAAAGATTCTCATACATTATTACATCTGCAAGAAAAAAGCAACCTTATCAACTCATCTATCAACAATAATGAAGTGTATAATATTTTTCTTGACTATAAAACCATCTTACGTACAGATGTGTAAGGCACAGGGTTTGAAAGAGATCACTTGGAAACACTGATTTTTTTTTTTAATCTATTTTTTTAATGCCATTTACATTGAGTTAATAAAATTTTCTCATTAGTTTGATATAATTCTTAAATTCATTAACCTCCTAGCAGACACTGCTTAGGTCTGGTTATATTAGGACTTGTAATTTTCAAGAACAACTGTTTTAAAACACTGACACCTTACAGAATAGCCCTGACTCCCCATGGCTGTGTCTGAGGGCAAACTTCCATGGGATAGTCAATGTTCCACTGGCAGGATGACTGAGAACTCAAATGATGTGAGTGATATAAGAAAGCTACTTACAAATGCTTAGCCATAGTTCCAAATTACTTGTTATATTCTTCTACTTTAAACAGGCATTTTAAAGATCTGTATTTTAAAAAGGCAAATAACAGAACTCTCACCTGTAAGCAGTACAATATCCCCAGGAAACACAGTGAGGGACCAAAATGCAGCACCACGCCACAGCACCACCTTTCTCTCAACTTTTGACTGGTCAATAACAACAATTGTTGCTACAGGAACTTTACATGAATATTTTGTTTTAGTCTTCATCTGTATTTCTTTGATACGACAAGGATGTACAACTGTGACCAAAATACTGTACTTTTGATTTTTGCTGCAGCAATTCTTAAGTAGTGATAGTTTCTTTTGGAGTTTCTTGAACCCTGTCATCCTCTCTGGATCCACTCTCACCGCAGAACCAGGTGGAGAGGAATTCAGTTTAGGTCTCTTAGATTTCAGCTGTCTTTGAAAAGCTGAGTGAAAAAAATGAAAGGAATCTTCATACTTGCGGGGTCTTTTAGCAGAGTTCTTGTGAGAACAGTTCCCTTGAGAGCACAGTATTCCAGAGCTCAATGACTCAATATGGATTTCATTTACAAATTGATCAGCAGAAACATTAAGTTCTTGAAACTTTTCTGTATTTTCCTGAGCACTCCCTTCTTGTTTTGTAGCTTCAATCCAAACATTTTCCCCATCATCCTCAGGACTGAAAAGTTCCAGAGAACTTGCATCCTCTTCCTTATATGTGTTTTCAGTCACATTAGCAGTACATGTTCCAACACCAGAATCACATTGGAAGTGATCATACTGCCTTTCTTCAGCATTTTTGCCTGCTTCTGTTTCTGGTAGTTTTACAATTCTTTCCTGCATCTCATTCTGACCCTGTGCAAAAACAGCCACCTGACTCGAAGTCACTACACTCTGAAATTCAGTGTCTGCTGACACCGCAAAGTCTGCACAGTCATTTGGTTCTTTTGGTTTGGACTCTTGACTTTTTTTGAAAAACATATCCAGATATTGACTTAGATGTTCAGGATGCTCACTTCCATGACCTGACTGAAGTCCCACAGACTGCAGATAGATTCTCACCTGCTTAGTACTGGCAACCAAATCAGAAATGTCAGAGCCGTTAACTTCTGAACGACTGGCTTTTCTCTCAGTGAGGTCTGGACAGCAGCCACGTGATGGTTTGCCTTGTCCAGCTGATTCTGCACAGGTCTGGGGCACGTGTTGATCTGCAGCCTGATTTACATCTACAGGTGTGTGTCTATCTTTGGATACCTGACAACCAGAGCAAGTTACACTTGTAGTCTTTTTAGGAGTGTTGGTACAAGTCACTGCCACAGGGGCAGGAGATGTCAAACCTTCTTTTGCCACGATCCTGCCCTGCTGAGCCTGCTGAGCGCTGTCCCCACTTGTACGGACTCCTGTGACTGTGGAGCTTTCTGCCTGGAGCACTGAGGGGGCAGCAGCACCCTGGGCTTTTCCAGAAACAAACCCACGTGTATCACACCAACAGTGCAGTTTCCTCCATTTCTCAGCAGTAGGTGCTGAATTACTTTGCTCTGTCACCTCCAGCGGGCTTGGAACACTGGGTGCTCCCACAAAAACATGAATTTGAGGTCTTTTTGACATTTTTGAGTGCTGTGTAAGTTTGACTTTAAATAGTGTGGTTTATGCACAATAATAAATAAGCACAATAATAAATATTAGCAAATGCAAAAAAAAAATTACTTTTTCATAACAATTTAAAAATAACTAAAATTCATAGGAGTATTTTACAGTTTAACTGGTAAAAACACTGCTCGACTACCTAAAGCCTATAAAAATAGATGTACAAAATCTAAAATATGGAAGTTATTTTAGAAATATTTAACATTTCTTTGTGTCAAACTTGCATAAAAAATAAATTTACAACAACACCTAGTTTCTGATTCTGATACTTGGAAACACATTATAGTGAAGTTAAAATTAAGTTTTATTATTGACCTATTTGTCTTCATATATTATTGCTAACTAAACAGTCAAATGTGAATTCACAATTCAATATTTGATTTTAACTCATGTGAAATAAATGTCTGCAAGAAATCTTCACAGCATGGTTAAGAGATCATTTCATCACCCAGAAAATTACAGTTTCAACTAAATGATTGAAATACTAGAGCTATTTAAAGTTTGCTAGAAATGCAATATTTTACATGCTGTTTTGGCATGAAATGACTGTTTCAGGCTATCACTGATAAATTATAATTATTTAATAATCACTAAGAGGTCAGTAAAGCTTGAGCAGGCAATTTAGGATTTGCTTTAATTCATTCACATAGTATCAAACTACTCAAGAAATTACTAGCTTTTCTAGCTAATTAAAATTAGCCCACTTACACAGCACACAAAAAAGACGACCTTTTATTTTTTTTAAATTTCTGCTGTATAATTATAATTTTAAAACAACCAGAAACAGCTATAACTGTTCATCAAAATGCTGATTATAGCTATTTGTTTTGGGGGTGCTGTTGCTAATAGAAGTTGCTGCAATAGGCAATTCCGCAGATGTAGAGAACACCAGAAAAGATGTGAGATAATCCGGCTGTAAATAGAAGGAAAAGACCATTGAAACAAATACAGCATTGACAAATATGCAAATTTTTCATTTAGCACTAATTAAATGAGCAACCATTTTCCTAACAACTCCACCAGGGGTCGATAAATCTGCACATTCACAAGGCTTGTTGTAACATGGAAAAACCATAAACATCCTGGAACACTGATCTCTGCTATATCATTGCTGTCACTGGAAAAGCAACATACAACCACTAAAATTAGATAGGGCAAAACACAAAGAAGCTACAAAACCCAGTGACTGGTATTGCTCACTTTTATGCTCATAACAAAACAAACACTACTTAAAACATTGGGGCGTCCAAACTTCTACAGTTGTGCATTTAAATTTAGTTCTATAAGAATGTAACTTTTAAAGGACAATACCCAAACGTGTGAAAGCTTTGAGTTATATAAAGAATGGTAATATACCAATAACCAGGACAGAATTTACAGTTCAACACTAAAGTAGTGGATCAGGTAAGGGAAAGACAAAGCAAAGTGAGGTTGAATCCCTAAAGAAGTGATGTTAGTAAGTTTTGTGGATAAAAGGCTACCTAATACATGATGGAAAAAGTTTAGTAACAGATCTATGACAAATAGAAAATGTTAGTATTAGTTTAAATGAATTTGGTAAATGTCCAGTTATATAGTAATTTATCAGCCCCTCATTTTAAGTATTACTTCTCTTTTGTTTTTCATCATGTTTAAAGATTTATAAGTTACACAAAAATTCAGGAAGTTTTCCTTAACTTTCCAGTTCTGTAACTCCTCTAAACTTAGGATTTGTTTTCCTGATTCATATTTTGCAGGGCCAGTGCACTCAAGGCCAGGGTGGATGGGGCCCTGAGCAACCTGGTCTAGTGAAATGTGTCCATGGCAAGGGGCTTGGAACTTGATTTTTTTTAAGAACCTTTCCAACCCGAGCTGTTCTATGATTCTATGATCACACTAAAGGAATTGAATCTTGGTGTTATTTAATGAATGTTTGCAATTAAAATACAGTTTATATTTTCAAAACCTAAATTAGCTTAGGAATGGTGACGTCTGCCTACTTTCTGATTCGTGTAATAAGTCCACTAGCAAATGACCTGCTTTGGCAATTTCCAAGTGACTTTTTGGGTCAAAGATGTCAAACTCCTTCCTGTACTAGGAATCATCAGTACCTAAAATCATTTAAGTCTGTAAATCAGAAAGAAAAAAAAAATTAAAGTTTACCTAAATTCTCTGTACGCATAACTGTTTAAAGAACCTTTGCTTTGCTGCTTTAGAACGGAATTATTACTCACTTAATGAGTTTTGTTAGTGAAGTTCTGCACCTTGTTTTAAATAAAAGTCTGACAGAACATTTCATTACAGATTTTAAAAAGATGAGCAAAGAAACGATCATTTTAGCAAAATGCCACTGCCACAAAAAAAATCCATTTTATCCTGTAGTTAATTTATCTGTGGGCAGACGGGGTTAACTACACCAAGGATAACAGGAGCTAAAACTCATAAAGATACAACTGAAACCTGAAGGCACATATCCATTATGCCTGTTAATTATTACACCATTTCCTAATTTGTGGAAAGGTGCTCTATCCCTAATAGCCAATGAAAGCCAAGCTTTTTATCTCTGAAATGGTCAGAGTCTGATTGATGGGTCAATGATCTATTAAAAAACAGTAACTACATCAGCAAGTTTTACATTTGCAAGACACTGCAACGGAAGTTTAATATACCTATTATAAGAAATATATTATGCTACATAGTCTATTTCCTCCAATCTAAACAGTAAGACAGGAATTCTAAATTTAAAGGTTTTTAAAATGAACAGTCATTAACAGATTGTTAATCTCTAGTGATTTGCTACACACAGAACAAAAATAAAAATAGCTCTAAAAATCTTCTTCCCATAGTTACTCTAGAAATGTTCTGATGCTGCATACATGACCTTAAAGTACCCCTAAAATACCCTAGAAATAATCATTACTTCTATTCCATATTTTACTCATTAATAGTATTCACTCATCAAGATAATCATTAAGCATTATGCCAAGGTAATTTAAGAGGGTGACACAGCTTCAGCTTCCTATCATTTCCGAATATTCATGGTAGCCAGGTGCCTAAATCTCTGTTTTGAGAAGCTACATCCAAATAGTTTCATCAAGTCTTTACTTAAGCCCTGTACACTAAAAGTAAACCACACTAATTCAGCCTCTAGTTAAGAGTGTCTTTATGTCTGTTACACACTACAGCTTCAAGCTACAAATAAAATTACAGAAATAAAAGACAGTCATGCATCAGAAGACAAAGGACTATAGCAAGATAATGCAAAAGTGTAACCTACTTTCCCCTCCAGAAACACTAAAGTTTTAGGAGATAAACAGTATATTCTTTTAACTGCCTATTTTGATTTGCAGCAGCATGATGCTGAACATCCTAAATGTAAGTAAATAATGACTTGATCCCTAAAATATGCAAAAAGACATTATATTGTTTTTTACCTGCTGAAAAGCTGGCCCAGTAAGCAATAAATACATAAACTAGGATATTCTTTCAATTCTAAATTTTAACTTCTACTGTGAACTTTCCCCTCCCTGATTCACATAGTTGACTTTATACTCCTCCTACACGTAGTATAAAAAATTAAAGGATTGATTCATCTACCTTATAACAGAGGAAACTGAATTATTCATAGCCATCTTCAGAGTATTTAGTTTCAGTTCAATTCAAGCCATAGGGTTGTTTGGCTGGGCTTTTCTTTTTTCAACAGCTCAACCCGTTGATTGTAGAGTAGAAAATCTACTAAGACACTTGCCAACCAAAGGAAAGCCAGAAAAACCTCTTGAGGCAGAATTCTGATTACATCACAGGAAACTCTCCTGGCACTTCCACCACACTGCACAAATCTCCCTCCAAAATTCAATGTGGTCTTTTTAAAAGCCAGGTGCTGCAGATGTACAGTAACTTCGAAAAACTGAATGAACAGTAAGCAGTGTAGCAACAGTTTCATACACTTAGAAACTGAAACAACTCTGGGATGAAGTGATGAACGCATTACACGTTTGCTTGCAACTTGTGCAAGAAAAAGAAGGGTGATCCTTCTGCCAGCAACTCCTGCTGGCACTGCAAGTGAATCAATACACCAGCAACAGCACCTATCTACTAAATCAATAAGCTTGGTCCAAATACATATTAAGAGGAACACAATGGAAAATAAAAACTGACAGAAGAAATTAAGCTAAGCAACTCGTAGCTGAAGCAAACTTACTCTACGTAACAGTGAGGGATGTATCATGTGGGCTTAAAAGAAGATTATACATGTAAGTGAATGGCAGCTCAAAGAGATTTAAGTGGATTGCATTAGCCAAGGCTAGTGAGACCTAACAAGAAGTCAAGGGAACACAGATGTGGGAGAACACACATGTACACATGGGCAACTGGGGAAATGAATAGGATAGGTCTTATTTCTGTCATCTGTTGTTTGGTGATTGTTACAATCAACCTTTAATCTGAATTTTAATACAAGGTTTCAAGCAAAGACTGTAGTCCTGTCCATAACTGACCTGTGTAACCAAATGCAATTTTACACCAGGATGCTTATTTGGCTCACATAATAACACCGTGGTAGCACATGGAATACTCTGCACAGAGGCTGCTGTCAACCACACCTGGTGGTATAGCAAGAACCCCGCTAATTGATATCAAAATTGATGAAAATCACAAACCTTCATTTGCCTACAGCAGTATCTGTAATTAGTATAAAGTTACTTCTAAATGAGGTACTCAGGTTATTATTGACCATAAAATAATTTCTATTAGTACTTACTATTTAAGTTAAAGAGCAGCAATACTCATCCACTCAGTATTTGGTCCTTTGCACTGGCTATTACCAGAGGACTACAGTACCACCTGGCCTCAAGATACGTACAGCTAGTTTACACGTACATAAAACCTGTATTCAGCAATATGTAGCCATAAAACATGAGGTATCCATTTTTTTTTCCTTATTTGGAGCACTTTCAGTAACAAGATGATTTTTAGAATACAGAACACCTATGGTTTAGGTACCACAATAGAAACCTTCCTAAATACTCCCGCAGCAACAGTGAAATCATTTAAACCAGAAACCAGTGTTCTAAGAAGTTCCACAGTCTGACACTGTAAAAAAACTTAAATCAAAATATTGAGTAAGAGGCAAGTTGTTCTTCGTAACTATTACTGAACTAATAATATACAAAAAGAAGGCCAACAATCACATGGCATTGCTATTGCTAACATTTAATATGTACCTATTTGCCGGCAGGATCAGGGCCAGGGGTTTCTAAAGTTGTGCTCTAGAAGGAAAATATTTCCCTGGACCTGAAATGAAGACATTTCTTCTGTAAATACAAGCTTGGATCATACAAAGGCACCTACTGAGCAGTTGCATCAGCCATTTTATTTTACAATTATTATTTTTTGGAACCAAATGATGCAACAATCTGAACACTGATAATACACTTTCAATTCAGCCACTGAGATAGTCTTCATTGTGTTTGAAAATTGGAGTAAAGGTAGTATGCTTTTGTGATTAGCTTGATAATTCTTTCCTCACTGCCTTTGTGCCTTTCGAGATGGCCCCTTAAGTAAATGCTATTTATTGACTTTCGTTTTGCAATACATAAAAACATAAAATTAAGGAGATATGAGCATCCAGTGGCTGCTACAAACAAAAGAAGTTAAAAGTTCTAGAGAACACTGACCTTTTGAGTAGAAAAGAAAGATAAAGGTAAAAGGTCAAAGATACACAAACGTGCCATGCATGTTTTGTTGAAGAACACTCATTTCCCAAACCCTCATTTTTGAGAACTATTTAAACAACTAAACTGCTATACCTTCTGTCAAGAAAGATACTGTTCCACATATTTCAGCATATTAAAATACCTCACAATATTAGAATGGCATCATTGTGGCTTTTTTTACAAAAACTATTTAGTTTGCATAAAATTTTCCACAGGTATCATTACCAATGAAAATCTATGTTGGGACTGAAACCTTCTGATAAACAGAGGTGGATAAAACAATACAGGACCTAAGATGAAAGCAAGGTAACTGGTCAAAGAAACATCATAATAGCCTGATTTCCATCAGATTAACTGCTGGTAGATTTGATTTATTAGAACCAGAAAAAAAATATATACATAAAAGAAATATTTAAAACACAAAGCCACCACTATTATTTTCTCATCTTTACAAAAGCCCGACTCAAAAAGATGAAGTTTTACAACAAAAACCTGGAGGCTGACTGCACGTTCATAGACAAAATGGGATATTGTCACTGTTCTGGACAACAGCCAAAGACTTTGTGTTTTTGTACTGTGGGAGACAGGGTGTTGAAAAGGTGTAATTCTTAAGTTTACTGTGTAAAGTAATCTACTTTATTTTATTACCATGTAAGTAATCTGCTAGTGCCAGGAAAACGTCTTTCCACCACAAGTGGTTATATTAGCAATAGACTTTAACAGAAGCTGCACTTCTTCTTGCCTTTAAGGCAAGTGGGATATTTCTCATTTGTCAGCATCATTAACAATTCAAGTTCACTGTCTTAACCGAAAAAACCCAGTCACTCCAAGAAGTCATACTGGAGCACACAAGTCATCACTAGATCGAGACATGTTCCAAGGCTGCTCAAAACTACAAGCTACACAAGGAGCTCCAGAAGAAGCCAGGTGGCACACAAGCCCACAAGACACCTTTAGACGAACAGCTCAATTATGACTGCATTTACATCATCCCTGTTTATACAGGATCCCTCCAGAAGAACAAACATTTAACTTTCCTGCAAACATAAACGGCAGCAAGTACTTTTTGTCAGGACTGAACCCATGGCACCAGGCCTATCTACTCCCTCCCCACCCCAAGCCACACTGTGCACATTTTATCTGTTCCTGCAGCGTGCAGCTACATCCTTTATGTGGTATCATCAGTGCATTTCTGTGAGGTTCAAAGGAGCTGGCGATCTGATACAATCAATAGCTGTTCTCCTCAGTAGTTTCATACCTCAGGAAGATGAAAGCTGTCCTTACACATTTCTATAGATCTAGCATCTCAAAAGAAAAGTTCAAACACCTGCTTTGGATGTGAGCATTGTAATTT
The DNA here is from genome assembly GCA_013397865.1 of Struthidea cinerea. Lineage (NCBI taxonomy): Eukaryota > Metazoa > Chordata > Aves > Passeriformes > Corcoracidae > Struthidea > Struthidea cinerea. The sequence continues at coordinate 305,908 of VZTI01006027.1, forward strand.
AAACAAAACTCTTGAGAGATGTTAACCACATGACAGCACTGATTTTTATATCCAAATCTAGAATTTCAGTTCTTGAAAAGGCAAAGAATTTTCAAGAGTATTTTAATATTTCCCTTTTGCACACACCCCAAGAATACACTTCAGCCGTAAGTGAAAAGGATAAGCTCTTCTATCTAGAAGTTGAGAGGTTTAAGATTTTTTTTTAAAAGATAGAGCTCCCTTAAGGAAACATAACCTTCAGACTCGGGCCAAACTGCCTCTGTACACTGGTCAACAGCATTACAAATATCACAGATGGTTCACTGCCCACACTTGCTCCCTGTTGTGGCCATAGAAGGAACACACCTACCAACTTCTTCACAGAGCTGCATGAACATCAGCCAAGCAAACACTCTTTCACAGCTATTCCAGCTAAGGAATAAAGTTGTTAATTTACCAGGGCACTGCAGGAAATCAAGACAAAAAATTAAAATTATTTAAAATGAGTCAGAACTACAGTGAATCTTCTGGAAACAGAAAAAAAGTTTTCAAGTCTTTTGGCATTTACCTAGGAAAAAACCAAGATATGATACATAAAGAAAAGTAGCATTAGCTTTTTAATATATAAGCCTTTACATTTCAATGGTTTAGATGGATGTTAGTTTAGCAAGCTGGTTAAGCTTTAACGGGGAACAGGTGACACTGAGTAACTATCAACACAGCTGACCGAGCCAAAGGTGCCTTTTAGATGCAAATTTCCTTATTTCAAACAGGTAGCTTTTCTCTCAGACTTTAGGGCAGAAATGCACTCTGACTATTTATTAGAAATAATCTGACTGATTATGCTTCAAAAAAATGTAGATCACAATTTCTATCCTACTATGCCCTGAAAAGTTAAAGGAAACCATCACAATTGAACAAAATGTGAATGAAGTGTACTAATTAAACGCCAGAAACACTGACTTGGCCTGTACCCTTTTCCATGGTAATTCAGCTGTCTGAAAACACCTCAAGCAAAATCAAAAAACTCAAGGTATGAGGTAACAAGTCATCCTGGGTCTCCCTCTACTGTTCCAAGTCATAGTGTATAGCAGCAGGGCACAGCAGCATAACCATTGATAAAAACCTTCTTGTACCTTTGTTCTCAGTCAAAGCACATCATTTTCTTCACTGTTTTTGTTAGAGGCAATACCTCAGTTATTATCTGTACTGTGCTATGATTGCAGTATACCTTCGTTCAGCTGCCTTTAATTCAGGAACTTTTACAAATGTTTTTATTACTTGCAGTACTAAATAGTCCTGCCCATGGAATTTTAAGATGTTTAACTTTCAAAGCTCCTGAAGTATGAAGAGTTAAGGTGGAAACTAAAGAGATGTATCTATTTATTCATTTGTCTCCAGGCAGAAGCTGCTCCAATTGGAAGTAAAACTATAAACTGTTTCTTTCTGCAATATAATGCAGAAAGAGTAGAGATTAAAGAAATGGTCATCTCAAAGTTTAACACCTTGTGTACCGGAATTGTAATCCTGTTTGCAAATGCAATTTTTTCTCTGTCTGCCAAATGTTGCAAGTTCTATACTTGATTTTCACTAAAATAGAAACAATAGGACTGCTGTACACAAGGCACATAACGGCTACTATCATATCAGCATATTTTTTTATCCAGAAAACCATGTGAGCTGCTGTACAAAGCTAAAATCACAATGGTCTCCAAAAAATATTTTAGAAGACAGTAGCAAGAAGTTTTCACATAGAACAGAAGTGGCAGTGCCAATGTTAGAAAGCTATATTTTCAATGAGAGTTCTGTTTAATGCCCCAACACATAAATGAGTCTGGTACTAAAGTAGCTCTGAAGAGTGTTTTGTAACCTGCCCTTATTCCATGTCAAGTGACGTCCTTTACAGAAAGACAGTTACTGCTCTGTGTGACTCGTGGTACTTCAGTGCCATGCCAATGCATCTGAATTTTACATTCTGTAAAAACATGGAAGAGGAAAATCAGACATGAAGAAACACAGGGAACTTGCTATCCATTCCATACCAAAGTACTCTATGTATCCAGCTAATGATTTGAGTAACTCCAGATTTAACTTGCTTGTGCTAGGAAGCACATGGAATATAAATAATCAGCTACTGCAGTATTAAGCATATGACAGGAAATGAGTAAATACATATTGGTTTTGCCCTTCCCATAAATTTCACATTAAAATCAGTTTAAAATTTTTACTTTAAAAGATTTTTAAATTAGCAGATAAAGAAGAAAACCCAAAAAGCTATTACACCAAACATGTGATCCATTATCTTTCTCCAGAGATTAGTAACCTTTACAACAGACCAGAGAGAAAGGAATTCAAAAAGCAGTTTGTTCTGTCTAGGCTAATGCTCTGAGTTACCTGACATTGCTTTGCAGGAACTATACCTATGTTAACATTACATGTATATATAAAAACTTTATCTTGCAGGTAAAACTAACATACCATCTGAATGAATGGCAGTTTAGGAGCCATGTGCTCATAACAAACATTAAGTGAGGTATGGCAACATTTCATGTTAACCATTATGAAACACTGGAGCAGAAGAAAAATTTGAGATAAATAAAAGACCTAAAACTAAACTGCTAACATTTGTCAGCACAAATCTAAATAGCAACAAACGGAGATTTAGTTTATATGATGGATATTAGATTTAAAAATAATTGAAGGCACCTTTTCCAAAATATAGATAGTAAGGTATTCAGAGACAAGTGAGCATTAAAATATTAATATGCTTTTCTCAACAGAAACCTGTATGACATTACAATATATTGAACAATATATTATGAACTTCAGCTGCCAACAGAAAAACCAAGCAGAAAACTGAACAGTCTGATTACAGTAAGGAAAAATTAGTAAACGATGGGAATGGATGGAAAGTTTCAAAAAATGAGCAAGTGCAAGAAGTCGATTTGATGAAGGTGAAAAGAAAAACATCCAAAACAGTGTCCACTTTAATTGCATCCCGCATTAAAAAAGGCAAATATAGAAGAGGGAAGATGTAACATCATAAGAATGAAGAACTGTGCAGTCATACTGTGTAGTTTTTAATTCCTTCATACATTATGATGTTACTTGATGCTTCTTTCTCAATATGGCAAACAAGTAAGTTTTACTTTATCAGCTCTCAAGCACGTTAAGATTCTAATCCCAAATGGGAACCAGCTGTCAAGTCCCTTTACCTGTGCTTATCTCTTTAACTTGTTTAATCTCTCTTTAACACAGTGTTTAAAAAACAAGCACTTACATTTTATATCCAGGTAAGTTTAAAGTATAACATTCTGATCCTGAAAGCTATTCTATGCAGTTCTCTTCTCCAGGTAGCCCTGAAGTGACATGCTGCTTATCGGGCATCTCAGCTTTCCTTGGAGCATGTAAACATGGAGAAGGAAGCTGTCCATCAGTAGTATTCTCCACTGCTGAACACTGCAAGGCCACTTACACTGTACTGCTGGATAGAACGATGGTGTTATGCAAAGTTTTTCCTCTCAAAACAGAGATCAGCTTCTTAAGACTATAAATATCAAAAAAAAAAAAAGAAAGCCCCTTAAAAATGTCTTGACTCACATTTACCTTTCAAAAAAGAAAATCTCGCTCTTGCAGCGAACATCTGTATTTTAGAAAGATGTGGGGAAACTTTACCCAAATAGGTCAAACCCTATTCTTCCAAATTCTCAATAGGTCATCTTATATAAATCAAAATACAGTTTAGCGGGGACTGAAGCTGTTCCAACGTAAAGTTATCTAGGCTTTTCCACATTACATTGGATTTCCAGTCTAGTTCCAGGCTCCATGACAGAAATTTGCCACCATGCTTCACATTAATAAGAGTACTCATGACACTTAGAGTCCTATGCCACTCTATTCTAAAAAGTAAATACTGACTTCTCAGCTCGAGAATTAGATGTCAAGAGCAAAACTACTGGCAGAAAGCTTGCCATTGATCTTTAGGATTAGGACTGCTTTACAAGCATTGATGCAATGAGGGGTTTGATCTGGACTGAGCTCACTGTAGGAATGAAGGCCTCACGCCTGAGAAGTCAGAGCTCTGCCTGCTGGGGTTCCACTGCTGGACACAGGAAGGCCGGGGAACAGCCCAACTGCAAAGTCTGTATTCCCAACAGGTCCATTAGAATTAGCATTCCATGCGGTTACAGAGCTAATAAAGTCACCGTCCTCCACCTCATCTCAATTTCATGCTCTTTTATGATCTAGGGTGGGAAAACAGAAAAAACCAAACAAGTCTAAGTTCAAGAAACTACACTGCTTTAAACAAGTTGATCTGACACTCTGAGCAAAAAAGCACATTCATATCTACACTGGCATATTCCCAAAGAACTCATGCCAACCCCAGTATTTATTTTCTTTCTTTGTTGAGTAATTCCACCTTACTTGGCATTTCAGAAATTTTTATAACCAAATATAGCCACAGGTCAAATTATATTACCTACTCTTCATCTGCCATCATCCAATTTGCTGGATGAAGACTTGCTGAAAGACTGATTTGTTTTCAGACATATTAAGCATACAGTATGAAAATAATGGAAATACAATCTGCTGGCAAAATGTCTGTAATGTATCTGACAACCTATTCCTTTTATCTGAACTGACCCATTAAAGTAGCTTACGCATGAAGCTACGGATAGTATTTGTTATTCCAAGAGAACTGTTCATTCCTCTATCACTAATTCCTACGGATTCTTTTAATCCGACAGAACCTGTAAAAGCCTATAAAACTTCTATTTTTCATCATCTTCAACATAAAATTAATGAACTGCAGTTCCATTAGACCTTGCTGTTTCTGTTCCTAGGAATGAGTAAACTGAATATGCTCTGATAAAGGGTAAACATTCAAGACAAGAAGTATTTTACTGCTCACTTTGGAAAATAATCTAAGATTTTCCTATATTTCTTGAAGAAAACCAGGTTCAATAGGAAAGAAAAACTGTATCAGTTTATTAGAAAAGCAGACTCCAGGAGTTTCTCCTTAAGAATAAATACTGCCCATGCTCTGTAATTTCTGGCCTATATTCATTCAGATGTGAGGACCTTACAAGTTCGTATAACCAGCTCAGTTCCAAACAATACTTAGTGTATTTGTCCTCCTCATATTTTTATGAAGCTGGAAATGAATTATCATTTGTTTTTTTCATGGGAACTGAGGCAATGAAAGGTTAAGTAACTTACTTTTGATTGCACAGTAAACTGAACCAAGTGTAGAATTCACTGAGTGAATCTTACATACCCATACCTTAAACATTGCACTGCCATTTCCTGGTGCATAAAACTTCACCTTTTTGATAAGGTACAAAACTACCCTTTTCACCTCAGCTTTTCACCCTACCTACTGAGATTTTAACAGCCATCAACCCTGGTTATATCATTTCTGTATCTACAATTCTCTCTTCCTGCAATATAAGATTTATTGTCCTCTGCTTTTATTCCTTACTTGAGGTCTCAGGTGCTGGTTTACAAGCACAAAATAATCAAATGATTCAAAGTCAGGATTAACACAGGGCATCTGATGTGACTAATTTTTTTTGTTTAGTTCCTGAACTACATATACTGTTTGAAGGAGGTTCTCTCTCACCTTATATTGTGCAGAATATACCCACACAATCAAGCTTTAGTTTTCAAAATGTTAAGAATTACTTTAAGTCCCGAGACAGTGCCCAATATTCTGCTGTAACTTTACGATTCACTCTGGGAGACAAAAGAAGAGTGTTTAATCAAAAAACAGACTTTTTTTTCTTTTAGTTAACAGGCCCATTAATTTCTTTAACTTAAATATCCTTCACTGAATTAGCCATCTAATAAACAAGAATAAATTACACCGAAAACTGAATACTATTAATGGACTTGCACTACAAGCATGGGTTCAGTGTAGGTGAGGGGTAAAGAATATAGGGAGAACAGAACAGTGAAGGAGAGTGGCTTCTAATTCCATCCTTCACCTATTCATTTATTACTTTCATGAGGTTTTTGGTCACATGAGGAAGAAGCTCAATTTCTGCTCATGTGGCCAGTGTTACATTGATGTAAATGCCACAATGATAACATAGCCCTAAAACCTGAGGTGAACACATAGCATCCTTTGTTCAAGAAAGCTGATCTCTAACGATAACAGAACAATCTAAGAGGATACATTATTTAGGTTGCCATTTAGTGTTCCTTTACTAAACCAAAGAAAAACACCAGGCTTATCTGAAAACTGATAAGACAAAAGAAACCAGGAGAAGCTTTTACAAATTCCATGGTGATTTTAACTCATTTAGGAAGAAGACCACAAAATACTTGTCCTTCTGAAACCAGAAAATGTCTTACTAATGATATGCAGAGACCCTACCTTACCAGTACTTCAAAATAAGCTTACCTTCAACACACTGGCTTTCAAAGGAAAAACACAGAAGAGATGAAGTAGAACAGGTAAGTTAGACATTATCTTGCCAACACTGACAAGATTAGACAATAAATAACAACCAAGAAAAACTTCATACAGTGTTTTCAAAAATTGTTCAAGAGTGCTCAAGAAGGGACAATTTAATTAAAACAGAAGTGTATCTTTTTCTGACCTATTGTCACATTCTGAGATTCCTCTGGGATGAGCTATACAACAATGATTTTGTGCTGGATCTCTACATCCAGAGGGCACCATGAACAATCTTGAGGTCTGTGAAAGATGACCAAGAAATGATATCACATATACATTTTTACATCCAGCATAACTAGTGATTTTTTTTCCCCCCAGGAAATCCATAATGTGTTGAAAAATACCAGCCAACGTACCCCTGGACTTTTCTGATAAACAATACCAATTTCAATTGTACCAATAAGCTTGAATGGCAATTCTTAATGCTTTGTACCTGGGCTTCAACCACCAAAATATTTCACAGAAGATTTAAGCATTCAAACATATTTTAACAATCTTGATTTCCATAACCACTCTTCCAAAGAGAAAGAGGCTAAAGTTGGTTTTGCTAATAGAAAAGTAAACAAAAGCACTACAGGAGACTAGTATTCTCTAGTTCATAAGAGCTTTAATGTTTGTTATTTAAACAATACACACTACGTTTATGTCAACAACTTCTGATTGTCAATTGAGCATTAAACCAAGAAAAAACTGGTTTGCAGCCTCTGATGCTGTGATTCCAGGCTGGAAAGTTCTTGGGTATAATTTTCAGCCAGACAGCCAAGGACACCAAGAGTTGCAAAAAAGATCCATTTCAATTGTAAATGTTACTTTCAAACAATTCTTATTTCACTCCTGGCAAACCACTTTCTACTATCTATTATTTGCTATGCTCACTGAAGTAGACAGCAATTTTGTAAACATAATTGCCAGGAAAGAAACTGACAGAAGTCAGTACTTTCTTTCCTTCCTAACCTTATTTAAGAGAACAAAGGTGGCATGCTCACAGTGCATTTGTGGAAGTTTTTATGCCTGTGTATCTGTCAGCTTTCCCAACCAGCTTTTTCATCAGCTAATTTCAAACACATTTAACAGCGAGATGAGAATCACAAATATTTCAGGATTGGGTAACTACATCAGGCCCTATTTTGGTCTTTTAAATTAGAAATTAGGAAATATCAATCAAAAGCTAAAGATTATGCCACAATGACGCAAACCAGCTACTTACACAGATTCTCACTGATACAGGAACTGAGAAAGGAGAAGCCTTCACACTGACCCGCAAAAGCCTCTATCATGAAGGGCCACATTGACGGAAAGGTCACTGCGGATTAATTTGTTACTGACTTCAGCAAGCTTTGGGTCAGACCTGCAGCCTCCAGAGGGAGTTACTTTTTGTCCTATCCATCTGAAAACCAGAAGTGGCATTACACTTCTTCCTATAAGTGTTATTAAAAAGCATATTCAATATTTATCAGTTAGATTATCTGGCAATACTCATTAGCAATATATTGATAGTAACAGTACCGAAACATGGCACTGAGAATTTCTGTACACCTATAGACTGCCTGACCAAGAGATGAGGGCCATCAGCTCCTGTATACATGAAGAGCTTTTTATATCTGCTCTGTCACAGAGCTGAAGGAACCAGTTGGCAACATCAGTCATCATACACAGCAACTATATAAACAGATGGAGACAGAAGGTCTTTAAAGCTAATAAACGTAAGCCCCACCACTCTTCATGGCAATTAAGTATATTTACTCATGAGGTAGTTAGCAGAATTTATTCAATATTTTGATTTCTGCAGTGGAATTATTAACAAGTTACAAGCTCAGAAAACTGCTCTGAACCACTTACTGAGGGTTTTTCCAAGTACCTGTCACTTAAGAATTAGGAATCCCTGTCAAATTCACATTCTAAATAATGGGCTAATAGATCTATTGCCAGAATTTTGAAATAAGAATGATATCTTGTTACAGAAGTCCTGGAAAAGTAAAAAAAAAAAAAAAACAAAAAACTTATGCTTGATTAAATAATAAATTTAAATATTATTTTGCTCAGCTACAGATTATTTTTGTAGCAATGCCTCAAGTAAAAAAAAACAAGGCTCACTTTAGCATAGTCCCTACTAGGCTGAACCTAGAACCTCCCACTTGCACAATTATGAATTTCACTCCCTACTTTTATAGCACTATAGACAAGCAAAAACATTACTATTTACAGATGAAAAAAACAATAGCAGCTTATTACTTGAACTTACCAACCAGGAAAAACTTCAATTTAATGCAAAGTAATACATAAAAACATTAAATAATCAGACCACAGGTACCTAAGCATCTCATTAACAAGACAAAGTATTGAAAGGTTTAAAGTCTTTATCTCAACGGGAAATAATCTCAATACCTCTTCTCCAATTCTGCAATATTGCAGAAAGCACATCTCAAATTTGCAGTATATGCAAATTAACTTCTGCAGCCTACCTGGAAAACCAGCAAATTCATGTTCTTTTTTATCAAGGCAAAAGGAGTAAAGGAAGAAAACCTGCAAGTCAGCTCTCCAGATCGGCTATGGCTCAACACAGCTGAAGTTATTTATAGAGAAAAGTCTCTAAACCAATAGATCTCAGTATTGATATCTCATGCTATCAGTAAAAAGGCTTTTAATAAGCTTTGGTCTCTAACTGGTCGTAAACAGATGACTGAAATGAAGATTTCTAGTCATGTGTTCATTTGGTAAAAGTGCTCATATAGACAGTCACAAATTAAGGGAATCTTCTGGGATGCACCTAATTCATGTCCTGCCTGTGACAGCATCTTAACAGGGGCAGCCCTCCAGCAACACCGAAGGCAGACAACTGTTCCACACATCCTGGTTCATTCCTGTTACATCGTGTACTGGCTTGGCATAAAAAGGGAAGAATATAATCAAGAAATATGGCCCTTAAAGTACAAAAATTTATTCACAAATTTGGAATTAAAATTAAGTTCAGATTACATTAATTATTCCTTAGATTCTTTAGTCTGTAGTATCTTTGTTTTATTAAAAATACATCTTTAAAAGAACAAATGCTGTATCAACATTACCTCCCATTACTCTGAAGACTGAATGCTGGTACATTTTCCTGCAGATAAAGAAACTGCCATCTCTATTTCCACATCCCATGCCAAAACCAATTGTACATGAAGATTTTACTTTAAAGCATTGGGAAGGCAGAAAATAAACCCCATGAAACTCAAGAATATCTCAAGCTAAAGATCTGGAAAATAATTAGGTTGCTATTTGGTACTATTTTGGTACAGTATCCCACAATATGCAGGCAGCTCCCACACAGGAGGATTTCTGTGAAGTCCTGCACACTTGCTGCTCACGTGCACAGTCTCCATTTAACACAAACACACAGGATTTCAGCCAAGAGGTGTGTGAATAGTACTACACTTAACATTCCTGTCAGATTCATATCCTCCTAGTCACCCAGAAACTATTATGCAACTGTCCAGAGATCTGTTGACTCAGAGGCTGAACAGTTTCTGCAGCAGTTTGGGGTAAGAAAAACACAGCTCTCACCTATTTAATTACACTACCAAGGTCTACATAAAGCAGTACAGCATAATATTTAAGACCAAGAAAAAGAAGCATTTTTTTTCAATTTCTGATGAAATGAGGAAGGGAAACAGATGCTCATACAGGCAATTCAAAGGCAAACAACTTGCTTCAATTTTTATTTGGAATTTATTTCCATCAATTCTTTAAGCAAAGGGTAAGAACTGTCAAGTGCTTCATGTGGTGTGGCTCACAGTTTAAAATGAAATTTGCTGAAACAACTGTAATTGCATTTGCAGATTATTTCAAAAGCAATTGTCTTCCCAGAAGACAGTTTACCACAGAAAGGACCTGGTGCTCTGTACAGATCAGCTTTCCTCCTGAGTGTGTTGTCCAATGGATGCTCAGACTCCGCGCTGGAGGCAACCCCAGGGTTACCCTGGATTTGAAGGGCTCAGTCAGACAAGGGCAGAGCTATGCAGAGCCCTGGGAGGATCCCTGATTTGCAGCTTCTCTGCTCGTTCTCATCTGCTCTGGTGAGCTGGTGACAAGACTGCGATGCAAGCTGCGAATGGCTATCCTAGTTTCTGAGGGAATTCAGCACCAGAACACCTTGGGAAAGTTTTAGCCAAATTGACAAACTTTGATAGGTAACACTAAGCTGGACCTAAACTATCTCTTAACTTCAATAAAAGCATATCTTCCATTTATGATACCACTATTAATGATGTTAAGACTTAGGGAAAAGATTATCCTAATCATCTACATATTCTGAAATAGCTAGTACTTCAAAAAATATAATAGATTAAAGCAGAAAGTATTTGATTCTTGTTTTAGATCCTTTTTTTCAATAAAACTTTAAAATCTGATACATAGAAAATTACTCCACTTGCTATGAAATTGATAATTTACACCTTAAAACAGCAGATTGCTTTAGGAAGGCACAATACTGTGTTTATTATAGCTCTTGTCTATAATAAAAATGATCTGTTAAAATTTATATATAAGATGTTTTAGGAGCAGCTTAGGGAATTAAATCAAGTTGTTTGTCTCCCTCAGTTATACTTCACAGATTTTAAATAGAAACTGATACCTATCATGTACACACAGTTGAAAATGACCTTGCTGCAAAGTCCATGAATCATACAGTTCCTACCACACAGGTATTGAGTTCTCTCTATGTATCTCTCTCTTCAGATGCAGGCCTAAGACCAACACTCAGTATGAAATTAATGAAGTTAGTGTAACTTCCGGTTGTGAAGACAAAAAGTTATCTTTTAATCCACCCAAGTGATTTTTTTTCACTGACCCTACTCAAATGTGACTCTTCTGATGGCACCCCACATGCTATATGAGAGTAAAGAATAAGCAGTTCCTCTCTTATTATTGCAATTACCACTTTCATGTCTGCTAGAACTCATTCTAAAGCATGCCATTTTTAATTTCCTCTGGCAAACTGATTTTGATTCAACTGCTCACTGCTTAGCATGTAAGAATACTGGAATGGGGGGCACAAATAGGGTCATTATTCTTGCCTCCAGAAGGGACTTGAATCAAACAGAATTATGGTACAGACCTGCTGCGTTTGATAAACTGCCTGTAAACTGTACACATGATTTCAGTCATAAAAATGTGCACAATAAAACTCCCTAGTTATCTTCTCTCTTACCATATTTAAAGACTAAGAAATTTAACATACTGGTTTAGTTATCCTCAGCATTCAACACACAGCTTGTTGAGTATTTTGCCGAAATCCAGTCTTGTTTAGAAGGCAGGGTAGGTATGGTACTGCCATTACTTCGAATACAACTGTGTGACTGAGCCCCGGGAGAGATCCACGTGGTTCTCACATTGTCATGTCCCAGGCTCAGTCTCAAATACATCCACAAACATGTGCTGCAAACATAGCCTGACACTGCAAGCAGCTGATAATTAAGTGTGCTCATAAATCAGAGAGAACACAGCTGAAAGCAGGATAGGAGCTAAGCACATTAACCTTAAGATCTAAGCCTACCGAGCAAACCAGATAATAACATTCCTTATCTAACCTTTGTGTATGTGAAATGGTATTCTAACCTACAGAAAAAGGTGGAAATAATTACCTGATAAGGACTAATTGCCACAATATCTCTCATCACTTTCTTTCCGATGCATTTACAAAATTTAAGAACTTGTACAGAAATTGAGGTCTAGTTAATGAGAACCTGAAGATGACAAATCAAGTAGTAGCTCAAGGCTAATACAACCTCTGAGAACACTGCAGTTCTGTGAACTGAAAATTAACATCAAAACAGAAGTTTTCCGCAAACCACCTAGAGTATGGACAGAAAACCAAATCAGTAAGCTTGTTTCTGAAGCTCTGTGTCAACATCCAAGGAACAGACTGGCCTAAGAACCAGCTCCTTTCTTGCTTTTTTTTTTCCCCATATCACTATCAAGGTTCTTTGTTCTCTAGACTACAATTACAAACCATCCTCATTACAGATAAAAACCAGCCTTATTACTGGTCCTTAAGAGAACATCTTCAGAATCTTAGGACAGAGAGCAACATTAAATCAAGATAAAAAACTGAGAATGGAGTTAAAGAATCTATGACTAATCTCCCCGCTGACAAATACACGGAGAAGTTAAATCATTTTCCCACAAGTCTTGTAGCATAGCCCTTGGATGCCCATAGTGGTTAGAAAGTTTCCCATAGCGATAAAGCAACTTCCTGGTTATTCCTGGCTTAAGGGCATTGGTCTCCCACAAGCCTATAACCAAAACAACCCACTGTATTTTTCAATCAGCAGCCCAAACTGACAGAAAATGAACAAGCCACTTATTATTCTGAAATGAACCTGGTCCAATAGTACAACACAATCTCTCCCATGCTCTGAAAGCAGATCTTACAGAGTTTAAAGCAATATTCTTAGAAATGTAGTCAGATGCCTGAGCTGCATAAAAAACATGGAGTTGAGCGGACCAAGACCCAGCAAAAGGAAAAACAGCAGAGTAGACAAGGCAGATAAACGTCAAGGTCTTTTCCAACCTCAGTGATTCTACGGTTCTGTGAAAGCAGCCATGTTAACAGCTTTACTCGAAGCCTCTGTCCCCTCTCGGCAGGGCAGTCACTTAAACACACATGGAAAAGCTGGGTTCTCCCAAGAGGCTCCTTTCCCTGTGAGTGCTAAACACTGCGTGTGTGAGCACGCCCTCACTTGCACTGTACTTGCGCTAAGAGAGGCCTCGTTTATCACGCGGCTGAAGGGCGGCATGTGAAGGCTACTTGCCTTCACGGGTTCTTCACGGGCCGCAGCGCACCCAGCCAGCGCGGGGCCGCGGGGCCTGGCCTGGCCCTACGGCAGCGGCCGCACTCATGGCAGGGCGGGCGGCGGGCGCGGCCTCACGAACGGGAAGGGGAAAGGGAAGGGGCGGCGCGGCGCGGCGGGCGCGCACTGCGCAGGCTCGGCCCAGCCCGACCCC
>VZTI01006027.1:319989-363985 GCA_013397865.1 Struthidea cinerea
CCGCCACCTCCCCGGGCCGGCGGAGGGCCGGGCCGCCGTGTCCGCGGCCGCCCCGCCCCGCCGTGCCCCGGCCAGCCTCCCCTGTCCCGCCGCGCCCGCTGCCCGCCCGGCCAGCGAGGGCAGGCGGCTGCCTCCCTCTGTCACCCGCGGTATCCGACACCCGAGGGAAGGCAGGCGCAGGGCGGTTCCTCCGCAGCCCTTCAGCGCTCCGCTGTCCCGGCCCCGCGGGTGACTCCCCGGGCCAGCTCCGGTGCTGGCTGTCACGGCTGCCGGTCGGGCCTTCGCCGCACCCACCGCCAGTCTGGCCCTAGGCACAGCGAGGCGAACCCCCGCCTAATTTTGGCTCGATGTGACTCAGACCTCGATAGTGTTTGTAGGGAAACGTGGGAGTACCATGCTAGAAGTGCCTGCTCGAGTCGAGAGCTGGAGGAGCCACTGTCCCTTTACACTCAGCCTGCTGTGTTCGCGAAGCCCTAATGCTCGACACAGAAAATATCCGTAGGGAAAAATAACAAGTTTTAATAACAAGTTAACTGTGTATCCAGTTACCGGCTGGATACATAGGAAGACAAAAGTAATTTTTCTAGAAGTAGCTAGCTCAGCTTAGGTGAGACCAACGACATGCCAAGGGACCGAGAGGGTGAATCCCACTGGAGCTGAGCAGAGCTGGGTTCTCGTGGGATTGGCCGCGATCTCAGAGGAATCAGACCCTCTTTTAGTCTGGGATAGATGGCATTTCCTTGAAAAACAAATACAGATGTCCTTCAGCATAACTTACTCAAGAGCTCTGATCTTTGTGGACATTTAAATATTGGAAACCATTTCAGGTCTGTGACTCAAACCAGAGCTTCTGTAGTCTGTAAACACATTTTTTTCAGTGTAAACCAGCTTTATGGTAAATTATGATGGTTACAGAAAGCAAGTGATTTCTTACACCTGAAGTCTTCTAACTTTGAGACTAGATTAGGAAGGGTGTTCTTAGGTAAATGTATTTGTGACAGTTTGGCTGGCGTATATATATATGACATAAGGATTTCTCTCTGCAACACAAATAGTCTGTACTGTTAATGTGATTCCTAACATTCCAAAATCAAATATGTAGTGATTGTCCTGTGACATGCTAAATTCTTACCCAAAAGAGGCTAACTCAGCTTTTGGTTGTTTACTTGAAGCAAGAATTAGCATCAGACTTAGTTGTAGCTGAAGTTGGGTGTGGCTGAAGTTTACTCTGGGTGAAGCTACTGTTCTATGCCATTGCTATAATTTCTTCTAAAGTACTGATGGAAATCACACCGCTGTTGTATCACTGCTCCAGTTAAGTTACTCTTTGCTGCTGCTTACTCTTTGCTGTACAGCCTGTGTTACTCTTAAGATCCTGCTTGCATAACAAAATGCAGTCCAGTGGCAAATGAAGTAATAAAATAGTATTAAATATGATAGCTTCTAATATTTCTTATTAGTATTGCTCAAAAGTGGAGGAACTAATGTTTGCACAACAAATAATTATAAAATTTATAATATTTACAGTGCATTTATAAAATGCACTGTACATGAACAAAACCCACCAACTGGTTGATTGGACACCTGTTCTGATACCTACATTTCTAAATCCTCACCCGAATTTCTTGATTTTTGGTGGCATTTGTTATGCCTGTCTGCACTCACCCTGAAGCAAACATTGGAGCACTTACAGAAAGCTGCAACTGCAGATTCTAAGGCAATTGAAAATGAGTAGGAAGTCTCAATAGTTTGTCCCTTTCTTCTTGTGCTGCTCCCCACCCCCTCTGAATTTAGGGAAGAAATTGCAAATGATATTTCCTTTCCATTCTTCAGCAGAGAGATCATTAGTGGATTTCACCTTGTAATGCTCTCTAGGAATTTGCTCACTATCAGATGACAGATCTGGATTTGCAGTAAATTTAAATGGGATGCATGGTAAGAGTAGATCAATTGCTTGAAACCTGCTATGAAAAAGGTGTGAGGAAGTAGAAGATTTCTACTTTAATGGCAAAAGAGTGGTAAAGATATTTCTGCATTTATAGTACATTTGATCCACCTGAATTGCACCAACAATTTGAGCTTTTGTCTAAAAGAGATTTTTAAACTAGAATCTTAGTACAGTCCCACAGGGATAGAAGCACAAAGTCCAATGAAATACAACTGAACTCCATGTAACAGTCTGAAATAGGGAAACTTGCTGAAGTGAGTGTCCCACACACTGTGGACCCCAGAGTCCAATGCAAGTAATTCACACCATCTAGAAGCAGCAAGGGACATAAGGCCACCTTTTAAAAGAAGGGGTGAGTTGACAAGAGGAAGGCTTGCAAAGATATTAGGAGGAACACAGCTTCCAAACCTTTTCACATGCAGAATTGTGACCTTTAACTTTGCGCTTTTTGAAAAGTAAAATTTAGTAAAACAAGATTACCCATTCTGCTTTTTTTTTTTTTTTTGGAGAGTGTGTATGTGTGTATTTGGTACTAAGAAAGAAATGGTTTTTAGTTACTACTAGGTGATTGCTAGTAAGTAGGGATCTTTTGTTATGTCTGTCATTCTTTCAAGGAGCATCGTGCTTTAAAAGCTCATCTCTTAAATTTCTTGAGGTTTACGTAAACTGAAGGATAAGAGATGCTGTTTAGAGAATATTAAATACTGTCCCACATGCAGATTAGACAAATGATCAAAGTACACTTTAAGATTCAAGTATGAAATGTAGGAATACAAAAGTTTTTAGTTCTTTTAAAGGCTGTCCTCCTTTAATTGTTCCTATTTTCTTTCAATACATCCATACCAAAATACTACATTAGCAATTGTATGTTACGTCTGTATGCCTTTTTGTTTATAAGGGCATTTACAGATTTAACCATGAACTAATGAAGAATTTATACTGTAAATAAAATTTTTAAATCTTGATTTAAATGCCCTAAACTTGGAGACAGCTGAATTACTTGAAGAAAAAGAGTCTAAATAAACATTTTAATTATATGCACTTTAGCAGCACCTTCTTATTTCTACTGAATGTTTGTAGTTAACAGTATAACATTTAGATTATGTTCCTTCTGTCAGAGATATCTTCAATTTCTTTGCTTGCTCATTCTCTTCTGAAGTGAAACCTCAATCCATGTTTAGTGGTCCAGCCCAAATCTGGAAACTGCCAGACTCTAAATGCAAGGTTTTTCTTTATAAATCTCACATGTGCATGCGAAAGATACCTGCTGGTACAAACCAGCAGTTCCTTGACTAGTACTTCTGTACCTCTTCTGTGCTGCCTTCTCTTTTGCCTGCAAAGTAGAAATACCTCAGCAGAGCAAATGCCATGAGAGGACTGCTTTGAAAATACAGGTCCTGAGCGGATGGATGGCTGTGGCCTGATACAGCTGCATGAGGGCAAATCCAAGATCAGTCTTTTATTTTTTGTATATAGGCAAACTTCTACACCTTGGTGGGAAACTTGACTGTCATATTTCTATTCAAGAAGTACAATGCTCTTAAATACCCTAATTCTAACAATCAAAAGCATTGTTAATAAAAATAGGAGGTTATTTAAAGGCTTGTCCTACTTTCCTGTCTCCCCCCAAAGCACATGTAAGAACACAAGTCAGCTTGGTTGTGTTGGATATAGCTGTCACTACATGGTAGTGCAGGTGATTCTTCATTGGGTGAAGAAAAGTGCTTTTCTGGAAAAGAAGCATGAAGTACTGAAATATGCTTTCTTTTCAGTTTACAACTTTTGGGGGTTTTCCACCTTATTGAGAGAACCCAGAAATAACACTTCTTGTAGAATCTTGTGGTGCTTACCTAATTGTTGTAGAAGTTAATCCTTAATTCTGCTTTGGGGGTTGCAAACCTTTGCAAATTGAGCAGGCAGTGATTCTTTTTCTTAGTGGTGCTTCTCTGCTGTACTTCAGGAATCTTTACAGAACAGTCATGAATATCCCCATTTAAGTGGTAGGTCTTGCAGTATGTCCAGCATGCAAATCGAGGTTTTAAGGACTCAATTTTCTGCAATGTAACTGTTTGCTAAAAAGGAAAAATCAGTTAGATGCTTCCTCATCCCATTGAGAACGTGGAGTAAGCAGTTTTCTTATGTGTTGGAGCTCAGGTTGCTCACGCTCCAAACGTAGTATTTATACAACTGGACTGATGCTGCCTGGTAGCTGAAGTAATGCTGTGGGTCACATCACTCTTTCCTTTGCTGCTGTGGTGACTTGCATGCCAGTGGCCAGCACTAACAGGAAACCACAGCTGTTCTTGTTCACTGCACTGACAGCTGCCTAAAGAAGTAAAACAAACCAAATAGGGTACAGGAAATGAGATGTCTGAATACAGATGACTTTGTTGGAAAGTACTCTGGCAGTTCCTACTTAAAATAGTAAACCTTTCTAAATAATTTCATCAGGTTCTATGAAAGGTGTAGAACTGGTTAAGCTGCTTTTTATGTGGTTGCTGATGGCTGTTTATCATTAATTGGTCACTTTCAGGAAACAAAATAAACTTACTGAATTCTTACCTGCTTAGTAGTATGGAAGTGATTCCATGTTTGTTAGGTAGCATTTACCATGGGAATAGTGCTGTTAAATGGTTTTAAAACTTTTTCAAGCCTTTCCATGTTAACCAACTGTCCAGCAGGTCTGTTATAAATGAAACCAAATGAATCAGAGCTGGAAACAGCCTAACTTTTGTTTGTGCTCACCCAAATTGTTGTAACCAAATCTCAGCTGCTTCCTCAGTTCAGAAAGGCTTTAAAACAGTCTTTAGTTCTGGACTAGATTTAGTATAACTTTTGCTTACAGAGGAATTTTGAAAAGCTTTGTCAAACGTTACTTCGAAGTTCACTCTTTTATGTAAAGACAAATGAGTCTTACTTTATTTGTTCAGTTGTCTTGGAGGTGAATGAATCTGATTTCCTGTGTGGTGCTGCCTTGGCTGGTTAGTGGAAGGAACTATTCTGCACTACACAACTTCCCTGTTGTCTGATCTTGGCTGCTTTTATTCTGCCTCTCAGGATTTACCCTTCTCACTTGGCTCAAGAAGTTCATATTAATGAGTTTCTTACTGCATAAGGTGACTTTTATTCATGCCACCCTTGCCGCAGTTTTCCAGTTGCAGAGGTCCAAGGCTGTCACTGATCTCAGTGCCCAGTCATAAAATACCCTCTGTTGCAGACATTATCTTGTTTAAAACAGTGTACATACGTGATGATGGAAACCTTACTTGCAAAAGAAAAACCTGTACATGGAAGAGTTGGATCAGGACAACCCCATGTGCTGTCTCAACATTATTTATTCATTTTCTAAGATGGTAAGTAAGGAGTAGTGCTGTAAGGTATCTTCAATTCCGCAAAGCTGTTTATCTTGGGTTGAATTAGTGGCTTTGCTTTTTTTAAGTCATGCATGGGTGAAAGTTAAGAGGTTGTGTCTTTGACCCAGGAGTCTGTCAGAGTAAGACATGGAAATGTTCCCTATGGACCATGCAACAGATGGCACTGTAACATGGACCATCTGTAACCTGAAATAAACCTTGGAAACTGATATAACTCCAAAGGAGTGTGAGAGTTTTATGGGGGGAAAAAAAGGTAATTAGTCTAATTGTGATAACACTTGCAGTCTTACAGCTAAAGCTTATACGACTGCCTTTCATAGAATCGTTAAGACTGGAAAAGACCTCTAAGACTGAGTCCAACCTTTTACCAATTTTTGTAGGTTTCTGTTCTCTTATTGTAGCTTATCTAACTTTACAATTAGTGCAACAGCGGATATACGTTTAAATTGCAAATTAAAAAAAATAAAGGAATGGGTGTCCTGTCTTTTACTGTCTTTTAATAAGCTAATTGCAATGTGAGCTGTGTAAGGTTTTTGTTTTTACCTCTGATACTCTTGTAGGAGGCTATGCCTTGCTCTTTTGGCTGTGAATCTTTTTAGTCTCAGGTTTTCCATATAATCAGCTCATACCATTGGTGCAGTAGCCAGCTTTGTCCTTGATCTTAAATAGTTGTTTTCCCTTTGCCACTGTTGGCTCCTTGTCTATTTATAGAGAGATCATACCTCTCTCAGCATTGGGCTTTCTGCATAAACACGTGTTGGGGGGCGGTGAGGAGAGGAATCTCCTCTATGATAGTCTCCCTCCTGTTCTCTGGGTGATCCTAGCAAGCACTTTTTTGTTGCATGAATTGCAACAGCTCCATCCTGTTAGGAATTAGACTCTTAGGAAGAGCATGGAATTTGCCTGCCTCATGTCAGCACTGTGGTGGCTTATTGTTTTGTAGGTCCTATGGCATTTGGACCAGCCAGGGCCAACTTGTGTGTTATTTCCGCCCTCTGCACACACACCCGTCTGCACATAGTAATAATATCTGTGTGGAAGCGGTTTACTCTGTCTCCCTGTTTCTGGCCTTGTTACTACAGTCTTGAGTGCACTTTAATGAGTGACCTAATCCTTCAGGTGGGGCTGAGGTAGTTCTATAGGTGAGAGACTTTACTTCATAGCCATATTCTAAGTGCATAAATTCATGTACTATTTGCTTGCCTGGTAGTGTACTAAATTTGCTGTATTCACACTTAAAATACTAAGTCTTATCATGCTTTTCTCAGCATGGATCGAAATAAACATATATGTTTCTGCATATTTCAAGTACAGCTTATTAAAAACATACAATAAGTGGTATACTGAAGTATGCTGTCTAGCTGAGTACCTTATGGTCATTTTTTACATACTGGTACTTAAAGCAGCACGGCAGGATGTCTCTATAGGGGAATGTCTGTCCTGCCCCAGCTTTATAGCTGGCTAGTGCTGTGTGGGAAGAGATAAATATTTTTATCTCCTCTCTTGGCAGTTAGTGAATTGAATTTAGGAATTAGTAGTTCTTGTTGCTGATTGGTGTACAGTGTTCTTGTTTTCTAGTACTGAATTACTCATCTTGCTTTGTTAGGTTTATCTGGAATTTCTTTGTCTTCAGTAGTTACAGATTGGTCACTGTGCTGTTTACCACACTTTCCAAATGGTTAAATAAGGCTCAGCATTTTCCTTCTAGGGAAGACTGGATTGTTCTTCTGAATCTAGAAAAATGTGTATGTTCTGAAAGAATCTAAGAATTGCTTGGATGATCTGTCCCTACTGAGTTAGGTGTCAGTGATTACTTTGATAGTAGTACAGTCACAATTGCACTTGCTTACTTATCAAACATGGAAATATTACACATAATCCACAGTTAAAACATTGGGGAACTGAGGCACTGCAGTAAGTGCTGGTTTATGGATTTTGCAGAATCCATAGGTGAACATCTGTACTGAAGCTCCTTCAGACTCTGGACTTAGACTCAAGCCTTTGGACTTGAGGGTCAGGCAAGCTGCTAACCCACAGAGCTACTGCGGAATCCAGTGTTGCTAACTGGGAGATTAACATGCCTGTAGTCAGTCCTAGAAACTTCCAAAGGAGATCGTGACATCTGTGTTGCTGAGTGCTGTATGGGTAGTGTAGGATAGCTGCTGCTCCGGAAGGCTTCCTTTGATAAGCAAGCACTTTGCAAATAGAGGTGAGCAGAACAAATGCACCATATTAACAGGAATTGTCATCTGTAAAGGACCCAAATTAATTCCAAGGTCCACAAGATCATCACAACCAGAAGAAAACACCAAAGTCAAAGCAGGACAAAACCCTCAGTTAGATATTAATAATTTAGACTGAGATGCAAATGTGTTCCAGGTTCTGGGGAACTTGAGAGACTTACTAAGATTTGCAAGATACTTAATGCAGGAGGAGTAGCTTACCAAGTGTTTTGCCCTGAACTGTTGCTATGGCAACTGTTTAGGGTTTTTTTTGAGAGTTTGAATACCTCGTGCTCGTTAGTGGTGGGGGCATATGTAGGTACTACTATTTAGGATCACTGCACTAGAAGCTCAGAAAATAGTGGCACTACCTTCCCTAAATAGATTAGTAGGCGTACGAGAAAGGCAGTAATCGTCCTAGAAAAGTTGGTGGTTCTGTACACCACGTTTTCTAAGGAAGCATCATAAATACACTGAACATCACAGAACATACTGAAATCTGTACAATGTAAAATCTAGTAGGATGTATAACCAGTTTTCTTGGAAATCAAGGTCTTTGTTTTGTGCATGTTAGTACACTCCTTGCTACAAAGTGATAAAACGATTAAAATGATAACTGACTGCTGTTACTGTAGAATCCAAAGTAGCCTTGCTGTTGATGACTGCTTTGATGTGTACTCAAAAAACACTGTGTTTCTAGCGCTTTCTACCTTCATTTGGAAAAGTGAAAATTAGTCCATAGCATCTAAGAAGCTAAGCTTAAATCGTGAGCAAACAATTACTGGGCTCAGTGCAAGCGGTAACTTGAGTGAGGTATAATACAGGTCATAAAAAAGAGAAGTTTTAAAAGCATAGACACTGCCATGTGGTGATAAAGCCTGCTCTTTATACTGAGCAGTACTAAAAAAATTTTAAATTAAAACATTTCCTCATCCAGAAGCTTTTGTGCATAGAAAAACAAGGTCTCTCTTAGCATACTGTTTAACTTCTTGGGGCGTGGTAAGGAAAGAGAATTCTCAACTAGAACAAGAATTCATATGTTTTCCAATGAAGAGTATTTTCCATGGCAGTGAGTCATACTGTAACTTGAGGCTTTCTTCAAATTATTTTTTGTAGCTAGTTTGCTGTAAAAGGCACAAGTTTCCAGAGACTTTCTGTGTGGGACTTGCCAGGGTTTAAAAAAATTACAATCTTGCTACCTAACAGTAACTTTTGTTTGCTTTTATGTAGTGGGAACCTCAAAAAAAAAAGCCAAAAAAACAAACCCAATATTTTATCTGTGTATATGGTCCATTTTTAGACTCAGGCTATTGAATGCATAGTAACACTGCCAAAAGAGTCATACAAATGCGTAGCAATAGTCCTGCCAAATTAGGAAGCTGTCAAACTAAATTTCAATGATGTCCAAATAGAATAGAAATTAAGTAAGTCTTTTATCTTTGTGCATCTGCTTGCAGATGGAATGTACAGCATTCTCAGATGCCTGCTTCTCATCGGTCGTAACTGCTTAGCACAAATAACTTCCCTGTCAAGAGGTGACCCTCTTGTAGGGTAATTACAATTCCTGGAAAACAGCAACTGGCTGAATTGTGAAAAGGAATGAAATGTTAGCGCATCTTGAATGCTATGTGCTCCTGCCAGGAAGGGAAAAATTCATCACACCCGTCAGAGAACCTGGGATCACACCCTGAACTTCGCCTAATGAAAGATTTTACCACATAAACTAGAGAAGAGTGACTAGTAAAGTCCGCACAACTCTCAGAATTGACTAGTCTTCCACTTACAAAGATGAAGCCAGCAGTCAAGCCATTTCAATTACAGCTGTTTAAAAGCCTGGGAAAAAAGTTAAACCTTATTCAGAAATACAAAGTTGTCCAGAAAAGAACAGTTTCAGCCTCAAGTCCAAAGGTTTTCCGTGTTCTGGTATATGTACATGGCTGACAGATAGGCAGCTCAGTTGAAAACCTGTCAGTACTTTGTTAGTCTTGGAGCTTTTTCCCTATTTACCTTGATATGAAAATGTAGTATTTATTACATCAAAGTTTGTAGTAATCCTTGACTGTAATACAAGGAACCAGAGATCTGTTTTACATGCACTGGAGTACATGCACTAGCACTTCTAGTTGAAGTGCTGCTTGTTTACCTCTTCAGATCCTATCTTCCATATGATTTGCAGAAGAGGCTTCCCTCTCTTTTTGTATTTTGCTTCTCTCTTTAAGATGTACAAGATAACTACCCCCCTAAGTATTTAGTCTCCTTGCTCCTCTTCATATATCCATAAACAACATTTTGTGTGCCTGCAGGAGTACATTTATAACAAAACTGCTTTGTATACACAACTTCGAAGTTTAAATAAGTATATGGGTTGAATAAATACACAGTGATCTAGTTCAGCTGGGGGTGGAGGGGCAGAGTTCACTTCCGGGCATCACAGACTGTGACTCCAAACTTGGCTGGCTTGAGCAATACTCAAATGAGACCTTTCCCCAGAGTACCTGTTCAACCAGGAGGGAATGATTTCCCCAGACAGGACAGCCAGTGCCATAGGTGGTGTTTGCTCTTGCTCAGAGCTTGACAGAAGGATAACTGCTCCTCTGAAGGATCAGAGTAAGACATGAAAAAAAACCCAAAACACATTTATGTTCTAGCTTTGATGGGTCTTTTGGGCTCTGATGGGTTCCACTTAAATTTTGAATATTTCTTCCCATGAGAAGGGTATTGAAAGCTCAGACATTAACGCCTTGCAGCTACCTAAGAAAGAAACTACTTAGTTTGCTTTTGGAGACCACCCTTCCCCCATATACACAATAAATTTAAATTCTGTTCTGCAGAGGCATGGTACTTTCTTTTGCTGATTGAACTCCCATAAGAAAGCAGCACTTGGCGCTCAGCTTTATTTGAGCAGTACTTAGTTCCTTTGAAACTGGGATTGTTTCCAGAGCATTCAGGAATCGCTTTCATAGCAGCACAGTGCTTTAGTTTGGATAATGGATGCTGGCCTTTTTTCACTCCTGAGAACCTGAATATGGTCTTCTCTTTACATAATAAGGAATTTGTGGTGCCGTGTTCTGGCATCTAAAGGATGCTCTGTGCCTGCTACAAACCACTGTGCAACTTTCACAACCTACAGCCAAAGATTTGGGGAGTAGAGATGGGAATAACAAATTATTCATGGCTCTGTTAAATGCTTAGTTAGGTAGGAAAAGCTTGGATAGAAACAAACATACAGCCGTAGGACCTTTTCGGCTGTGGCCATGTGACTGTGGGCACATGTTGGTCTTAAACATCATGTTTAGGCTTCTCTAGCTCTCTATATCTGCCCTGTCAGTTTGGTTGAATATTTCCTACTCTGAAACTACGTTCGGAGTACACAAATCTTGAGTTTGAGTTCAATCAATTTACTGGATTTTTCCATTTTTCAGAAGACTGGTAAGAGTCAGGCAGGTGAAAGATCTTACCTTAGTGTAACCATTTTTTACTCAGTTTTGAACTGCCTGAAATGCTGGGCTCACCCATTTTGCATCTGAACTGCTATCAGCATGCAACAAATTGAATTTGCGTTTGTCAGCACACACTTGCAGCCCTGCTGAATGACTTGGTGCAGGGAATGCAGGTGTGGGCTGGCTTCCATGTGGGTGTGGGTAGGTGGCCTGGTCACACAAGCTTGCTGGTGTAGAACTATTCCCTCAAAATGTTTTGAAAAAATTTGAACTAGCAGAGTGGTCTGTTGTTTTTTGTGTTGTGGCTGTGCCTTAGTAGCCAGGGCCTTGAAGCCAAGGCTTAGAACTTAACAGGAGCTTGTATTACTCTATCAAAAACACCTTGATTGTAACCTGTACTGATAAGTTACATTCAGGAACAAAGTTAATCTTGTCTATACAGTGAATGAAGTCCAAAGCTAAAGATCTTGTGGAATGCTGAAGAGCTTTATCAGCCTCTTGAAAACTCTGCTCTTAGTTACCTGTCAGCTTGATTCATCTTTCTCACAAGGAATAGTCCCTTTTTTCCCCAAGGCTGAGTGTTGCCATTAAGCTACTTCATAGAAAGTTACTGAAGTCTTGAATTTCTGCTACATAAAAGACAGATATTTAAGTAGGGGAACAGGGTCTTGTTCTTTACCTCTTGAAGTAAGTAAGTTAATAAATGAGATACTTGCATGTTAAAGGTTGTTGGTGTAGAATTAACCTTCCCAATTTATAAATACTTAGGAAGTTGTTTAGTCAAGTCCTATTTTTTCCCATGTGTCTTTTGCAGGTATTCGCTATAGTATGGATGTTAGTGTGGATGAAGTGAAAGCCTTAGCATCTCTCATGACATACAAATGTGCTGTGGTTGGTAAGTGTTAATTGTTCAAGCAAGATTTCAGTCTTTAATTTCAATCAATACCGATGT
Organism: Struthidea cinerea; assembly: GCA_013397865.1. Taxonomy (NCBI): domain Eukaryota; kingdom Metazoa; phylum Chordata; class Aves; order Passeriformes; family Corcoracidae; genus Struthidea; species Struthidea cinerea. The sequence continues at coordinate 331,926 of VZTI01006027.1, forward strand.
AATTACATAAAAACAACAAACACATAAAGGATTAAAATGAATTTCAGACACTAATCTCTTAAATCTGTAGCAAGATGGGAAAAATCTATAATGACCAAAATAATAATACATACTCCCTCTGCTGTTACTGAAGATACTTAAATAAGGTTGCATTTTCATTTGAAAAGTCCAAATTCTGCTAACTACCCTCTCCCATAAAAAGTACTGCATCTTGAACTCAAATTCGAGTATGACAAACTTGGATTAGTAGGGGACTCATTTTAGGGGGAACAGATGGAGGCTGTAAAGGATTCAGGCAGGGGAGCTGCAGAGAGAGAAGGATAGAATTCCTTTATGGGTTATGAAGAAGTATAATTTGTACACAGCTACTAAATTGTAGAGGAGTTTAGAGAGAATCTGCGCATTATGTGTAAGAAAAGAAATTACTTTCCTAATGTATATAGACACACTTAGGACTTGCAAAGTAAAAGTTTTGAGCTAAACCAGTAAAATATAAATGGTAGAACTTACTATTTCTACAAGTGTCAAGGACAAGAGATATTTAAGCATAGAAAATTTAAAAAATGAACTTTTGAATTTCAAAGACCATTTTCAAAGTGCCTTGAAAGATCTCCCATTTTTATAAGAGTACCTAGATCAGATCATAGCTTATGCTTGAGAAGCCATAAACACAGCAAAACCAAAATCACTGCTAAAATCAAAGATATAATTACACATATTTCTCATGTGTTCTGCCTTTACTGTTGAAAAAGTAAAATGATTTTCCTTTGCATTCTTGTAGATGTGCCATTTGGTGGGGCAAAGGCTGGTGTCAAGATCAATCCCAAGAACTACACAGTAAGCCTAACCATAGATAAAAATTCGGTTATCTGCAATACTGAAGCCAGCCAGTTAAAAAAGCTCTTCTAAGGGCATTATTGACCACTTAAAACCTCCTGCCACTTCTGCCTATGTAAAGGCTGAATGTAGCCTGTGCATGCAATAGGTAGGAAAAGAATTTTTGAAAAGTCTATGTTTCGGAGGTGGAATACTTCAATTATTTAACTTTTTTTTTTCTGAAAATCAGGAGACTACAAATAATTTGGAACCTGATTTTTTTTTAAATTGATACTGTTAATAAAAGCTTAAATTAAGTTACTCTTAGAAAAAAAAGTTAATGTTTTTGTTTATTTTGACTTATAGTTTTATGCTCCATTAAACCATTCTGTGCAGTGTTCCAGTGTGAATAATAACTAACTTGACTTATAAAAGGTTTACTGCAGGCTTGCCTTCTTGCCCTAACTAAAACAACTTGTCCAGAGAGGAATACTAGAATACATAACAGATATTCTAAGTTCAAAGCTCCTGTAAGGATTTGTGTGAAGTTGGCTGTGTTGATTATACACCTGGCAGGGCCAGCTCTTGCTGTTGCTGGCTGTAAATCGCTCACACAGGATATCAGATTTGTTTGCTGGAAATCTCTGCTATGGGCACAGGTGGTTCTTCCTGTGCCGTGCTCCCGACTTGTCATGGATCAGAATGTACGGAAAGAAAGCCCAGGGTTTCTTGTGCTGCCTGAATACCAACGGTCTGCTGGGGAGTGGCATATAAATTATATAAATTATGACTCATCCTTTCTTCTAAAAGAAGAGGGCGTTTGCTTATGCTTGGGCTTAGTTTGAGCAAATACTCCTAAACACTAATGATTTCTTCTGATATTTATTGCGTTTTCTCTGTAGGACAATGAATTGGAAAAGATCACAAGAAGGTTTACCATGGAGCTGGCAAAAAAAGGCTTTATTGGTATGTCGGGCAGCTTTACTATTCAAATCTAGGAGTCTGATTTATTGTGCATTGGCAGTGCCTGTTAGATAATATCCTTAGATAACATTATTTTTGAGGGCTGTAAACAATTTAAATAGAGAACTTCCAGCGAAGAGCCACAAAGAATTGAGTCGTTGCATCGTCATGCATTTTTAAGGGAACTGTCTTAACTTTTTCTGGTGGTTGTTCTGCTATGAGAAACCACAAAAGCTGAGGTCACGGTATCCAAAATGAATCACTTTTCTCTCTGAGTTAGATCATAAAATTGTGACCATATTTATTGCAGTTTTAATCTCTTAATAGCAAACTCTTCACTGTTACTGTTTCCTGTAGTCTCAGTTGAGGCTTTTGGCAGATATCTGAGGAAAGAGAGGAAGGAAATAGAAGATCCACCCCAGCAAAAGTTGATGGCTTCACCCATGGCAACCAGAGGCTGCAAGGGAAGCGTAGGCAAGAAGCACAGAAGCCTGTTGTAACAGAACCTCAGCTCAGTAATGTTAGTAGGGGCTTCATTCACACTCAGCCCTGAGTTGTTCTGGTAGCTTTGCTGTCTGGAGTTGCTGTCTGGACATCTCCTCTGCAGAAAGCTGGATATTACCAGCTCAACTTTTAATTAAAGGGAACAGCTTTACCCAGAGAAGGTTCTTATGCAAATGAATAATGAGGCACGTAACTAGTTAAAGGTCTGTCACCTATTCCTGATATCTAACTGCCTTGGGAATGTCTATCCTCCTATCTGCATTTTCTTGCTCTTCAGCTAGAGTGTTTGTCATCTGCTCTTCCAGCCAGAGTATTTATCATCTAAATTAAGCTCCTTTATAAACACATTTACTGATGTTACATGTGACTAGGGTTTTACTATACACAATGCCAGCTATAGTGATAGTTAGTTCAGTGACAAATAAATTGGTTTTATAAACTTGTCTTCCTTTTTGGCTCTCTGGTTGGTGCTACACAACTTTTACAAACCTTTTAAAATTACTTAGAAAAAATTGTTAGGGGCAGAGTTGCGTTTAAAATCCTGATTAGCAAGTCTCTATAATCTTAAATAGTCTGGGGAAATACTATTTTTAGCTATCTACAAAAAACAGATTTTTTTTTTTTAATTTCAACAGATGTGTGAAACTTCTTTTAAAGTTTTATTTCATCAATAAAGAGAAATGAAACCTTTCTTGAAGTAAGCAGTACAATCAAATGCATGTGCTATGGTGCAATGACTAGGAACAACCTACCTGCAATTTTTAAACTCACCCAAGAACAGAAAGGAAATTCTTATGCAGAAGAATCCAATCAATGTCACAGTATATAGAAATCATACCTAGATAGCACCCTCCCTGTTACAGCAATGATTGTCAAAAAAAACCCAAACCACTTTTGATGCACTGTCCTGCTCTGACTTTTTATTGACAAACTGACTGTCACCTTTTCTCAAATGGCTTCTGTAAAGGTTGGGGGTTTTGACAATATTGTAGAAAGGTGTGATACAGCATCTAAAACTGCATTGAATCCAGAAGAATATGTTGCTTGTATAATAAACTGAGGATTAAATAGGAAAACAGTTCTTCTCTGCCAAGGCCTACACAGTTCCCAAGGGAATAATGATTGAAAATAACTATTTGTGTTTGATCCTTAAGAGCTGTTTTCACTGTTGCCAACAGGACCTGGTGTGGATGTGCCTGCTCCTGATATGAGCACAGGGGAGAGGGAGATGTCCTGGATTGCTGACACCTATGCCAGTACCATAGGACACTATGTAAGTCTTGAGCAGAGGCTTTCAAGCAGAAAAACTGCCTAATCATATCAATTTGTTTACTTATTGGATCTAAAAATATTCTTGCAAACTGTGACAGCTTCAGTGGTGTGAGGATTTTAGGGTACAGTAAAGGAAAAACAGCTTTTAAGGATAATATTCTTACTATCCTTATATAAGGATAATATTATCTTATTAAGATAATATTCTTATTAAGGATAAACTGGCCTTAAAAGAAGCTTGTCTGATACAATACTGATTGCAACTGTTGGACAAAAAGAAAATACACTGTTTTTAAAGGTATATAGTGTAAAATTGGTTTCTATGTCTATTGGTTTCCTCTGTTTTTCATTGGCACTATAATTACTAGTTTAAAGTTGTTAACTTGTATCTGAATTTACAAGTTTTATTGAAGAAATGCTCATGTTTTTGTGCATTCAAGAGACCATGTAAAATTAAATTCACACTATTGGTATAACTTGTAAAAGTTTTAAGGTTCTCTGCAGTCTCCTAGAAGTAACAAGTATTCATTGTGGACTTCAGCAAATTCTCCAAAATGTAAAGCAAAAGAACACTGACATAATTTATAGCCTAGGAGGCAATTAAAAAAAGAATTAAAGTTTTTAAAAATTACTTTATAATGCTATCCCTTAGTTTGGCCTTTGTCCTTATGTCAGTGGGGTTATTTGTACCTGACTGTTAACCAAACACTTTTGCTGTATACTTTCATCAGGTCGGTTAAAAGAAAAATGTATTGTGGACAACTTATTTGTTAGTAGCTGTGTATTAGTGTGTTAATATGCTATCTATTGCATGTTTGCCTATCCCAGCTCCTTTGGAAACGAAAAGACTCTTTCCTTGTACTTTGTGCAGTCCCTTCCAGGAGCTCTCCTGAAATACAGCAGGTTGTACGCCTCCAGTAGTAGGGCATTAGTGCCACCCACCACGTGCCTCTCTCTGGCACATCTGCTCAAGATGTGCCTGGCTGTCCTCAGACAGTTTCCTGGCACAAGACTTGTCTGAGCCTTGAACAATAGGAGGTGGAGTGGTACAGGTTATTCTAAGTCTGAAATACAGTCTAAGGTATCTTATGGAAGGAAGAAAGGAATGGTTGAGGAATCAGCTGTGGCATGCTGATTAGTTGAGGTAAATCACTTTTACACAGAGCTCTCCCTTAGGGGTGTCGCTGTAGAACATTACTTGGTTTTTGCTATTCGTGTAGGTAAATATTTTAATTACAACTTGAAATCTGATAAAAAGCCAAAATTATGACTTCAGAATGACTTCAACATGCAGAGTGGTAACTAGTTCCCTCAGTCAGAACTTAAAATTTTGGCTTATGACAAAACTACTGCCTCAAAGCATTGTAAGTTTTAACTCATTGCACTAAAATGTGTATTTCACTGTGATACAACAGCAGTGTATTATTAAGACTGACAAGAAGGATCACAGCAAGTGACCTGCTTTAAGACTTGTTGTATTGAAGAGTTCCCATACAGTTTTATACAAAAGCTCCAGTTTTTTTTTTTAAATTAAACTAAGCACTGATAGAGGAGAAGTTTTCAAATGGCTGAATTTCATGTTCTTTCCACTTTGTCATCTCACCTTGTTGTATAGTCCTACACATTCTCATGATTCCGTGACAAAAGAAAACAAAATAACTACTGAGGATTAAAATTTGAATTATGCTACAACAGCTTCTTTTTAGACTCTCTCTGTATGGCAGTATCTTATTGAAAAAGAAAAAAACTGAGAGGATTCAGGAACATTTTTCTGAAAAGTTAATTAAAAAAATGGAAATTGGGGGTGGGGGGGGAAGGGAAGTTAGTTTACTTAATTTTGTTGGGTTGCTTGTTTGTATGCTCAAGAGAGATTGGTAGCCACAGTGGAACTCCAGAGCTGTTGTGGAGAATGACCAGGTATGGAGAAGGAAAGTGAGAATTCTGACAAGGCTATAAAAAAGGGAATAATCCATCAAAACCAGTTTGTAGAGGAAGATGTTTCAGATAGCTATCTGGCTGGGACACCAAGAGCAAAAATAAAGGTGGTTAAGGAATACTGAAAAGATAAAAGTGACCATGGGGGAAGAATGGAAGGGAACTAAGAGCAGAAAATGAGCAGGGAACAAAAGCCATGATTCCAAACACAGAGGGGACTACATTCAGTGGAGTGGAAAGATAACTCTGGTGAGAGGGATCTGTCTGCGAAATCTACAGACCTGATGGGTTTGTGCTTGCACACCATACACAGCTGTGTTCAGGGAGTTTCAAGTGGAAAGGATAAATCAAATAACAGATATAAACAGATAAGGGAAGTTTGCTCAAAATCTGACATACAGAGCCAGGAAGCTGGAGAGACAAGGAGAATGTTATTGCAGAGGGAAAGGGGTTAAGAAAGGAGCAAAATTTAGTGCCTGAACATGACTAAGTTCGTAAGCTACCAGTGCTGATATAGAAGTTTTTCATGCTAGCTCTAAGCCATTTTCCAAGGTTCTCATTAAAAGCCATGCTCTTTGGCTTTGGTCCAAGATGTGTTAAAAATTTTTGTTTATTGACTTGAAACCAAATATTTTAGGACTTTGACATCAGCTGTGGTTTTTATATGTGACTTTAAGAAGACCTGGATCTGTCCTCACCTCATGTCCTGTTTTGTTGCCCAACCGTGCAAGTTGTTAATAACTACCATGTTAACTGTTCCAGAAAATCCATCTGAAGTTGCTGGATCACTGAATTATATATGGCTAAAGTTTTTTATTAAATTAATCCTTTCCGCTCTACTGTACTTCCTGACACAATCAACTGACTTTAGGTACACAGGAAGGGACTTTGATAAATACATTCTTATGTATGGTGGGAGGCTGTATTTCTTCAAGTATTTATAAAACATCTTTTGTGAATGCACGAAGCCCAAAGCACAGTTTAACACTATATAACAGAATAAAAACCTAAAAGTCCATAGAAATACCAGGCCAAGTCATTCCAAGAGAACACCCCTGCCAGTATTGGTTACAGTTGATATGCCACCAGAGGGAGCATACAGCTTATGGAGAGCAGCAAGCTGTATTTTGGGACGCTGAATTAGGAGTTCTGCGGCAAGCCCAGCATCGCTTTTGTTGTTCTATAAGAAGGTTATATGTTAACTCACTATGGTTTTCAAACAGTAAATAGTTTTAGTCTTCATTATGGCTGTAGTCCCCTCCAGCCATTCTGCCTCCACTTACTTTTGTCTGCTCCTTTCCTTCCTCTCACCAAGCATCCTGCACTCACGCCACAGGCATGCAAATGCCTTTGGCACAAGGGATGGAGCAGAGGGAGCCTCCCAGTGAATGTGTGGCTGGTGGAATGGAAACCCATCCGGCTGCTGGCAGACTCATTTCACTGGATTCCCTTTCATCCCTACTCTTTCACTTGTGTTGGAAGCCAAGCCACCATGTGACTGCGCTCCCAGGGTGTGGGAGCATGGGAACCACTGGTGACAGAAGAGGGAGGTCCAGTGTCTGGTTTGGAAGAATTTCTTTCAAGTTACAAAATTCCAATTGGAAAAATCAGCTATGGTTTTAAACAGCTATTTTATCTTGGCTAACTATCTGGCATATGGGAAACTTAATTTTATTGCCACCAAATTAAGAATAGAAGCTTGATTTTAAATGCTGCTTTTCTGAATAAAAGTAGTAAATACCCAACTTTTCCCATACGGCCTTCAAACTGCAGATTTTCCGCTGAGAGAGAGCATCCCCGTATTCTGAGTACAGACCTAATACCTTGTTTTGTAATTGCAAAATAACTGAATTTGTTATAAAGGAACACTTAAACACTGTTTAAAGATGATTAAAAGCCAGTTCAAGGATAAGTCTGAGCCCTTAAAAAAATTAAGATATCAAAAGTAATGATGTAAAGAAATTGTGGGTGTAAATAGGAGCTGACTTTGAGAAATATTCCTCAAAGCTTGATTTGTCTGCTTGTGGATGTCACCATGATACACAGACTGAAGTTAACATACACACTTAAGAGACACCAAAAAATCGTGGACTATATCCACTATGGCATTACATACCTTTCCTGACAGAGCGTTCCAAGGTGTTCACACAAAGTGAGGAAGGAAATCATCTTTACAAACTAAATGCATTTAAGCTGTATCTTGTTCTGTCTCTTACAATTCCTGTTTTCCCTTATGTCTGAAGTGTACAAAACTTCTTGTTCCAGCTGGTTTTTGATTGATTAATTCCATGTCTCACGAGTCCTTTGCTGTTTTACAGGATATTAATGCACATGCATGTGTAACTGGTAAACCCATCAGCCAGGGTGGGATCCATGGACGTATATCTGCAACTGGTCGTGGTGTCTTCCATGGAATTGAAAATTTCATTAACGAAGCATCATATATGAGCTTATTAGGAATGACTCCAGGATTTGGAGATAAAACATTTGCTGTTCAGGTAACTTTTTTCCTTGGACTGTAGGAAAAAAAGTAGTACACAAATTTTCAGTTGAGCTGTTTTTAAAATAGGCTGTAGCCCTTAAAACGTGAGAGGGCTTTAAAACTTCCAAGTTAACCTTTACTCTCAAACTTGAGAAACGCTTTTCAAGCAACATAGGTGTCCTTTATTCTGGACTGGTTTTTATAAACTGAACTTTCAATTGCACTCTACAGGCACAAAGCCAAATCTCTAGTCTTTATGATCTTGTAAGCTGCAAACACCAAAATGAAATACTGTTACAGGAGTTCTTTAAACTAAGGCATGGCACACTTTTCAGTGAGCTGTGACACTGGTTTTACCTACACAAAATTTGTTTCAATGTTTTATAATAAAAAATTTAAGGAGAGAAGGAATTGAGGGTTATGATCTTGTTCCATTGTAAAACAAGCAGTTGGGAAAATAGAAACCAAGACCTTATCCTAAATTTGTAGGGTTGAATGTACATTTTTGGTGTTCCTGAGACTTGAGGATTTATGTAGTTGAATTTTCAAAGGGTTTGATAGTCAGTAGTATGCATTATTGTTCCTGAAATTTCAAAGAAATGAAACTTGTTCAGCTTTAAATAGTAGGTTAAATGAAGGATTTGAGGAACTGATTTGTTTTGTTGTTTTCAAAAAGTGCTTGTTAGAAATAGCAGAGTAACTGTAACCTCCAAGTTGTCCTCTAGTTAACCTGTGGGCTGGAACAAATATCTCTGCCCTGCACAGACCCAGCAGCACACTCGTCTCCCTGCGCTTTGGTATTTTCATGCCTGGCAGAGGACTCACCAACAGGCACTTAAGCAAAACTTAGACTGAAAACATGGCCGTAAGAAAAGCGGAAAATTCTTGTAGGAAAATGAGCAATGGAGCATTTCAGAGAGACCTAAGGCATGACAGACTCCTCTGTCAAAGTTTGCTTCTAATACATAAGCAAAAATCCTAAGTATAATTGAAGCTAGGTTATACAGGAATTTATTATTCAGCTTTTTTTTCAGCACAGAATCGTACCACAAACTTTCAACATCAATCATGTGACTTTTTGGTTTGCTGTGTGTGTTCTTTTACTTCCAGAATGTCAGCATTCTGGAAGCAAAGGAACTTAATGGCCAGGAATTAAGTTAGTAGTCACACAAAAATCTGCTAATCTCTTTAAAATGGTGCCAGTCATAAAGTAGATACACAGAATGTTCCTATGTTGATAAACATCACAGTTTTGACACTTTTGTAGTAGCATTAACTCTTCCTTTCTGTATTTCCAGTATAAAAAGCTGTACATTGCTGGCTACAGTGCATAATTTCTGCAGTGGTGTTCGGATAAGAGTACAATGCACATAGATTTCTTCCATCTTGCCTATACACATCATCTAATGCCAAGATGTGCCAATAGATGAAGGACTATTTAAAACTGTATAAGCCTTAGCAATAATCATCATTTTAGCTGGAGGGTTAACTACTTTTTCCTTTCTCTTTCCACTTTCAGGGATTTGGTAACGTGGGCTTGCATTCTATGAGATACTTGCATCGTTTTGGCGCAAAATGCGTTGCTGTCGGGGAGTTTAATGGTTCTATCTGGAATCCTGATGGGATTGACCCAAAGGAACTAGAAGATTTCAAATTGGTATGAAACTTAGCTAAGCAGAAAGAGTTTCATTTTTGTCAGCTTTACAAATACATAGAAAGACTGATGACTGTAAACTGGTGTTGTGATATTTAAATCATGCTGCAAATAGTCCTTACAAAATGGCTTAGAAATGTTGAGTATTCTGATTTTACTTCTTATACCCAACAAGAATGCAAATGCAGGTGGTACCTTTTTTACCCTTTGACCTGACTCTCAAAAAAATGTCTGTACATGTGCAGGCTAATTACTTTGTTTTCAGAATTGGAATTCTTATTATTTTGCCTTTCTTATGCCTAAACTAGGAAGGACGTCTTAAGGAACCAGGGCAAGGAGGTTCCTGAAGGATTCCTGACTGAGAATCACAAGCATATGGTCATTGAAGATGTACAAAGTGTACTTTTGCTGTGTCTTACCTGTTGGATGTTTTTGAAAGAGTGAAAGCCTGCCTGACAATGTGACTTGAATGTGTAGTTCATAATGAAAACTGGATGTGGTCTTTTTATTTCAGTTTCCAAGTGAAGCAGACTTGAGAGGACAGTTCACAGGCACTAAAATACAATCTTCTACTGAAAGTTTCCTAGGGGCTTATTTGATGTGTCTTCTTCTATATAGCGAGTATTTGAATTTCTTTATCACCCTCTTTCTCAAAAGAATGAAGATTCTATCACTAAACAAAGTCCATCATTGTAGTACTGAATCTTAAAAACCTTTTTAATCTTATGTGATGCGGCTTATCCTGGGTATAGCAGCCTAGTTAGAGTCATTTCAGTTGTTTAAAAACTATTTTAAGAACTGAGAGGGAGGGGGTTTTTTTCATATTCCAGAGCCCAAATGGTTACCAGTGTCTATGCAGAGAGCAGTTATGCTTCAGTCTTGGGTACTTTGACTGTTATTGAAGCTTTGTAGCTTGCTTTTTACATCTAAGTAAGGATAGGAATTATGTTATGTGCTGTCTCTCTAGTACTGTTGCTGCTCCCTTTTTTCTCTTTGAAAGTCAGAAGAAGGGAGGAAATTCATATGACTGCACAACACGCTAAAACCACAGTGATTGGTTTTCTTCACACAGCAACATGGGACGATCATGGGCTTCCCGAAAGCAAAGCCACTTGAGGGCAGTATTCTGGAAACAGACTGTGACATTCTCATCCCTGCTGCCAGTGAGAAGCAGTTGACCAAGGCCAATGCTCACAAAGTTAAAGCAAAAGTAAGTTAAAGAGTTCAAATGTAAATGAAAAATAGAGAAGGTCTGTATAAGTACTAATATTCTATAATCAGCATGAACAAACCCAAATCTATGCCTCTGAGTTACTCTGCTGTGATTTCTTTCAGATTATTGCTGAAGGTGCCAATGGGCCTACAACTCCCGAAGCTGACAAAATCTTCTTGGAGCGGAATATCATGGTTATCCCTGTAAGGTTCTATCATGACCTTTGATTTTCATTACAAAAGGAACATTTTTGTGAAGAGAACCAAGACTCTAATTACCGAAGGCTTTTATTACTAGCCATTCATTCTCTAAGAGTGGTTTTTAATAACTGATGTCTAGGAAATGGGTGTCAGTGTTGCTGAAGATTGATAATATTTGTTAAAAAGCTCACTACAACTGTAAATGACCAAAGATAACAATTATTAGCTGACATTTGCTCAATTAAAAAGTGCACTAAACAAAGGAAGAAGGAAGAATAAACATTCTGTCCAGTTTGTAGATACGGTGTTTCTGGGCGATGCTCTGACAGAACTGTGTACCATAGATTGTACAGAGTACATGTAACGATAATTTGAAACAATAAGACCTAGCCAGCTATAATGACAGTTTTTTCACAGAGAAAGGGTGTTCTGATCAAGTGATCTTGCCAGATAGAGTGGTTTATCTTCAGCCTTTACTCACTGAGATGGCCTAAGAATGCCCTACTTCCCTTAAATGCTTGTGTGAAAATAGAAGTAGTCAGTCAAGAACACCTAAACTTCATGTGTTCTAAAGTCAAGTCCTATTTTAAATCAGTAGAAGTAATCCCTGAACTGAAGAAGAGGGTAAGTGTTGTCCTGTGAGAGGAAGAACTGGATTGTTTTCTGTACTGCAGCTTAAAGTAGTGCCTTGTACATAATACTTCTGCTTGCTTTTGCAGACTATGATACAGCTGTCTTTGTCACATGGTCACAATTCAAAATATTTACTGTTTCTGTGCAGGATCTTTACCTGAATGCTGGTGGTGTGACAGTATCCTACTTTGAATGGCTGAAAAACTTGAACCACGTCAGTTACGGCCGTTTGACTTTCAAATATGAAAGAGATTCAAACTACCACTTGCTCAGTAAGTGCTCAGTTCTGCTTCTGCGCACTGTTCAATTGATAGATTGGACTAGCAAACACCAAGTGTGGGAGAAATTAACACGGAACTCTTTTAAATTCACCACAGTTTCCCCACAAGTCTGTAATTGCTGCATACTAAAGAACAGAAAAGGTTTCATAGGTTAACTGACCTGCAACTCTAATGGCTTAAGTTAAATGCATACTTTTTCAGTTATCTTTTAATTCTTTCCTCAGTTTTATAAAACACTGAAGTCAAGCCACTTAAGTGAAATATTTATTACTTCTTAATAAACATCTTTCAGCTGTACACTTGATAGTTAAGAAGCATTCAAAGTTCAAGTGGGTACCATTATTCTGCACATACAGCAACAGAAGATTTCTATAAAGGCCAATAATATAATAGAGACAGGCACTGGAAAAACCTGCTTATGGCTCACAGCTCCACTTACGGTCATTCTGTGCTGCCTACTTTCTGCTATTGTTTCTGGGAAACAATAACAATTACACGAAGAGAGGAAGCTCAGTGGAGAAGGACTGGAGGATGTTGCTCCATTTTAAACAGTATTCTGTAGAAAACGTGAGAATCTTGGGACACTGGACTTGACAAAACATACACCTGCATAGTTTTTAATATAACCTTTTCTCATAAGTCACGCATTGCAAGGTGTTTCTAAAGTAGTTGAGAGTTACGGCAATTATCAGTGAAAATACCAAAGCACTGTTCATGTCCTAAGGAAAAAAAATCCTAAAATTTCACATGGGCTTTTTTCTTAGCAATTACTGTGTGTTCCAAGTATAATAAGAGATAATTGATTGCTTTAACTTGCAGAAATATTTTGTCTAATACTATCTATCAAGTTAGGAAAATTAATCGAGATTACTCTATCAGTTTTATGAGGTTAGTGAAGTAAGATCAGTAAATCCAGTTGCTTGCCCTGTGACTGTGCTATAGCAGTATTACTACTAATACTGGAATCATTCACCTATAAATAAAGAAACATCAGTATCTTTCCCTTTTCTTAGAAAACAAAAATAAGATGACTCCCTTTGCCCACAGCCCCATTTCATGCCACTGAATGCTGAAAGTCCTGGGGTCACCTCCTTTGTTAGGGAGGCATTCCTTTCTTTGTCAGTTACCTTGCATCTACTTTTTTTTTTTCTCTCTCTTTCTAGTGTCTGTCCAGGAAAGCTTGGAAAGAAAATTTGGGAAACATGGGGGAACTATTCCAGTTGTGCCTACAGCAGAATTTCAAGATAGGATATCAGTAAGTACTTGCTGCTGGGTTTTTTACTGTTAGGGGAGCTGTACTCTGATATTATAACTGCAATCAGTTTTACCATTGTAGCTATCACGGAGCACTTTTCCCCAAGCAAAGCATTAGTACATAATTAGTCTCATAGCCAAACAAATAAGCAAGTAAATGATCTGAACTGCTTCAGAATATTAGAAATAAGCTATTTTTTCTTTCTTTTACTTCAGCCCATGCAAAATACCTCCAATATTGTAAAAAAGCTATGGTTTTAATACATATGCTTTTTGTATTTTGGAGCTCTTGTTAATATAGTTTGCCTGGTTTTCCAAAAAACTTTCAACAAGATCCCACACTGCAGACAGTTTGATATTTCTGTAACTCCAGAATAAGAGCTGGGTGAAAAATGTTAGCTTGTTCCTTGAAGAGTGAATCAATGGGCAAAGAAATGTCAGGTAAAATTCATTGCTATCTAATGTGCAGCAATACATGGTGGGGAAGTTTCCACGTGAAGTGATGGGTTGTGAGCTGATCCATTTGCATTTAAAAGGAAGTTTTGGAAGCCTAGAAATCTATAGCAATCAATAAGCAAATCCAGCATTAGAAATTGTTCTGAAGGGATAAGACTGACTAATGATGCCACCATATGAAATCAGAGTGTGCTGCCTTCTGAATACTGTGTGCAGGTTAGGTCTCTGCATTTTCAAACATTGGAGGTGTGGAAAAAGTTCAGAGCAAGATCATAAGGATAGATAAAAGTACAGGAGCTTCTCCGACATGGAACAATGAACTAACCTAGATCCCACTAGCCTGAACAAGGCCTGGGGTGGAGACAGTGATCTGTAGAATGAGGCACATAAAAAGGAGTGGGTAAGGATAGATTGTTTACTGCAGGGAATGATGGAAGAGAGTGAGATATGTTCAAACAAAACCAGCACAGTGAGGTGCAGAAAGAAGACTAAGGGGATGGTTCCTAGCACAGCAGATAGTTCAGGTATGCAATACTCTGCCAAGGGATACATGGAAACTAAAAGCATCGATTGGTTTGGTTTTAAAACACAAATTCAGGAGGAGATGGGACAAAAGAGGAGGGGAAAAAAGTCCAGCAAGTTGTGAAAAATACTAAACCATGCTTCTTCAAGAAGAAATCAGGGGAAATGCGCATAGACTTGGACTAAGTCGGATGATAACGACAGACTTTAGCCTGATCCAGAGTGATGCATGTTCATACATGTTAGGCTATATGAGTAACATGTGTGATGGATTCTGTGGCTTAAAGCAAATGCTGGATCACTTAAACACAAGCCATAGAATCTGACCTAGTACTTTCTACTTCCAGCCCAAACTGGTATTTGAGGGAAGGCAAGCATTTTGTGGAGCCAGATGTCCAATTGTTAGTAAATTACAGCAGTCAGGATGATGGAACATTGAACCTGTAAATGAGTCATCCTAATTCTTCAACTGCTTATTGCTCTGTGTATTTAAATTTTAATGGGAATAAAGTTATGGAGTTGCTAAGGGCTAATACAATGTGGAGTATATGAATTTGGGATCTATGCCCTTCCTAAAACCTGTCTGTCTCCAAAACAATTGCAAGAGGCCACTATAGGTTGTTGACTCTTGGGAGCTTTTTTGTTTAATATTTACTGTGTGATCTGGAGGCTGAAAACAGTCATTACTGTATCAGTAGGTGATAGTGGCATCATACATCTGGAAGCTAGGCCTATAAAAGACTTCAGTGCTTACATCTGAGGTTTTGGAATTGAATTGACCTTAACTACCTCTTCAAGTAACACAGTAAAGGCTATTTAGATTCTTCACTAATCATTAGAAGAGAATGAGTGAGCAAGCTTCAGTAATTATGGGAATCCAACACGTCATTGTCCCCAGCACACAATGAGGACCTTTTTGTGTCTTGGATTAAACCCTGACTTTATTCCCTGTTACAGGGTGCATCTGAGAAAGACATTGTACACTCTGGATTGGCTTATACAATGGAACGTTCTGCCCGGGTAAATATCACATTGCTATATATACTTACATGAAAGAAAACTCACATGACTTTGGGACAGTTTTTAAATAGGTTGTACAGAATTTCTTTGCAATTAAAGGAGTAGATAAACAGTACATGATTAATGGAAGTCACTTAGAGTATGAAGAATTTCTGCTCTGTGCCATCATGGCCAACTTTTAACTGGGTATAGTAAACATTAGAGATTATTCTAGTAGAAGCTGTAGTAAGTAGAAACTTTTTAATTTGTCCTCTTGTACCTGGCTAATCTGGGATGCGTAAAGTGCTTTAAAAGCGTAAGAGTGCTTTACTTCATCTTTAACAATTTTAGATTAATTCCTCTATGCTGTATGTTTAATTACTAGGACAAAGGCTACTTGAAACATCTCGTCTCCCTATCAGTGTAAGACTTGAAAAGGGGTAATACAGTGACCTGGGAAAGATGTTCTTCCCTTTCAGTTCTCAGTTGTAAGAGGAATCAAGAAATGTCAGAATTGATCCACAAAGGATTAAAGCTCTGATACCAATCTAGCAGCTCCTTTTACTCCTAACTTGGATCCTGCAAGCAAAATTGTTGAGCTCCTATGGAGAAACTTGCAGAAATCACATGTAACCTTTTCTGTTTCAGCAAATCATGCGTACTGCCATGACATACAACCTGGGTCTGGACCTGAGAACAGCTGCCTACGTCAATGCAATTGAGAAAGTCTTCAAAGTGTACAACGAAGCTGGTTTGACCTTTACATAAACAGGCCATTATGGTTCCTTATTGTGTCCCACCCCTTGCTGTTAATGTACCCTCTTCTTGAGAAAGCTTATCACAAGTTTACATGTAACCACAAACTTTTCTTTTCTTCTGACATTATAGTGGATTCTATTCTCAATTAGTTTCAGTTCCAAACTAGTCTTTTTTACAATAAAAATCCGTGGATTAGGAAATTGTATACAAGTATGTATCTGAAGATAACAGTTCATCTGCACTTGTGGGGGCCATTCTGGGTGTTTTGCCTACAAAACAAAGTGGTACATTTTATGTATGAAAGAGTGGTCTTGGCACCTGAGCCACTTCTCAGACTTCAGATCAGATACTGTACTATGTGAGCACTTAGCTCATTGTTACTTCATGCACTTTTGTTTAATGACATAATTTTGGCTTCAGCACTTTCAGTAAGGCCTTGTATGATCAATGCTGTGGCATTGTCAAAGGAAGAATGGGCCTCCAGCAGGGATTAACTTTGATAGGAGTCTAGTTTTTATTTGTAGTAAAGCTTCAGGCCTGAATCTCTTAAGGCAATATTTTTTCTTTAACTGTGCTACTGTTACAGGACTGCCTTTTCTTGCTTGTTCAAGCTAGTTTGACTTTCATCATGATGTTTGTAGCGCTGACAGACTAATATTTTTATAAGCTGAAACTATTGAGCAGCTCTAGTTATGTTTTTAATCAAGTATCTCCATAACTATTCTTACTATGGGTTGTTTCCTTTTTTTTAAGAAAGGGATATTCTGAATTTGGTAAGCAATCATACTTAGGTTTTTTGGAATTCTTTTTCAGTCTTTTCCTTTCAGAGGCTTTCTGAAAATTAGATACTGCCTCAGTGAACAACTAAAGTGAAACTGAACCCAGAAATCATTGGCCAAACCACAGAGGAGCTAGAATGCTGCTATAAACTTAATCCACTGTCTTAACACACACAGCCTTTTTTTTTTTTGTCATCAGGAGGTCTTGAAAGTTTTGAACATGAAGTACAACAAAATGGACCTCAGCAAAATATTGGATCAAGCACAGTTTTTGAAGTGTAAGGCTTTTGTCCCTTGGAGTCCCCTTAAAGTGCCAGATGTTATTTATGTAATGAATATGAATGTTTTTTTTAAAAAAGACAATTAGTCCCTCCCAGAAACTCATGCTTTTTCCTAACTACTTTGTATGCATGACATAACCTGGAGAGAGAGCAGTTATTAAAAAAAAGTTGACCTTTCCAAACCTACTATGCTGGTGTATTACTGTTTTCTATTTCATGCGATAGCTTTCTGTAGATACAGTCAATCTGCAAATCTTCACAGCACCCTTGTCTATTCATGACATGACCACTACTAAGATACTGTCCCTGAATTATCTTCAGGGGCTCGCTAATACAGATCTTCGTCTCTTGAAAATCTTGCCTATCAGCAGGATTTTGAAGTTGCATATATTTAGTAAATAATTTCAG
The DNA here is from genome assembly GCA_013397865.1 of Struthidea cinerea. NCBI lineage: Eukaryota > Metazoa > Chordata > Aves > Passeriformes > Corcoracidae > Struthidea > Struthidea cinerea. The sequence goes on from VZTI01006027.1 coordinate 349,337, forward strand.
GTCTTTTTAGATTGTTCTCTAAAATTTGTGTGAAGAACTATTTAGTAGTTAGTATGGAGCAATAAACCTGTGTGATGAATTTAATTAGTAGCTTACTCTATCATACTTGCTGGCATCTAGGGTTGTAAAAGTACTACAGATCACCTAAGTGCAGCACATATATACACACTGATACTGTTTTTAAAAAATGTGAAGCCTTTGAGCTTGAGAGAATTACTGTGATCAAGGTGTGGACCTCTCAACACAAGTTCTGTATCCTGGATCATATTTTTCAGTGCAGTTTTTACATAAACCATTATATAGTAAAACGAAATTACTATTTTAACAATTCAGCTCTGACAAATTGTAACCAAAACTTGGAGGCTAAAAGCTTACAAATAAACAGTTGAATTATAAAAAATAGAAATAATCGTAAAAGCAGCGTTGCATTATCTGGCAGCAAGTTCATTTAAAGCAAAATTATTATTATTGTTCTCCCTCCCCTGCCTAGTTTCCTCTGTAGCTAGTTTGGTTGTGCAGACTTGAAAAACAGGACCCTTTCAGTGCTGGAGCATACAGAAAGCTGGCATCATTATCTAACTGGGATATCTTCTACCTCCTCCCAACTTGGAAGGGAAAAAAAGCCAAAGCCTGCACCATGCCTGTATTCCCCAATTCGTTAGCATTCTCTGTTCTTGTGTACACACACATTAACACTTCTTTTCCAGGGACATCTTGAAAAAAAGCAGATCTACCACCTGGCATGATTTTACTAAACCCAGAGATGAGCCCTTAAGGTTCACTGCATCTCTGCTCAGCAGCTTGATTGTAATGGTTACTGACCTCTTGTTAACAGTCAGTGTTGGAGACATGAATCCAAGCATATCCAAGGGCAGGTGTAACAGCAGCTTAAGGTACTTTCAATCAAAGAGTTGAGATTCGTTAGGAGACAAATGCTTGAAGGCTGACTTAAGAGCACGTCAGCTGATTTGCCCTTTGTAGCTAAACACAAGAAGCAAATCCTTATCAGTGATCCCAGACTTCTTGTGATAGCCTGCTCTGAAATAATCTCACACCGGTTCTGAGCATTGTTAACCTCGCTCCGAATGTGATCAGGCAATTAAGAAAAAAAAAATGGAGTCGCATGTTCCTTATCACATTTTGTGCACGTACCTCTCAAGACCCAGCAACAACAACGGAGAGAAGAAAGTAGCAAAATTTTGTACAGTTTCTATGAGTTAATGTGATTTTAGAGGTTTGGCTGCAAAGCAGCTCTAAGCCTTTTCCCAGCCCAAGCCACAGCTGAAGAAAGCAATCACTCTGTGAGGTGCATGTTATAAATCCTGGGAGTTTTTTACTAAAATTGTGACTTCAGTTAGGTGTTAGACCTTCCTTACATATAATGTACCCACACACACAAGTCTTATCTGCCGGCTAATAACCTTATCACTGCATGTATTCACTTATATGCCATCAGACATTTACCACAAACCTTGCAGTGGTGTTTGGCAGGGAGCCAGTCAGGACCTGAAATTAGGTCTGAACACAGATTTGTAACTTTTCTGAACCACACCTGCTTCATAGAGCAAAGCACATAAGGATGTTTGTAAGCTCTCATTCAGCACTAAATACTGCATAGGTATGTAGTTTGTGTTGAATAGCAGCTCAGCAAGTCCTCTAAAGCTTCAAGTGAATCACGTAAGGATGACAACTACAGTGTTCAGGGTCACATGGCACCTGCAAACTACTAAATGCAAAATGTTTCTATCATACAGAAGAGCAGGCAGAAAAATGATTTTTTTGTCCCAGCAAAGAACTCAGTACTACACTTCTTTTCATTGATGTCAACTGTCACCATCAGGAAGAAGCATCAAAGCAATGGAAATTCTTGCTGTCATTTCAAGATGCCAGGTGAGTAACCTCTAAATTATTGTGTTACTAATTGAGAAGTCTGTAGTATCAGATTCTAAGATCTGATTCTAAGTTCATATGCACACAGAGTGTTCCTGGTATTTGGGGATTTTTTTCTGGTTGTTGATGAGTTAGTCAAAATTACGTGATTCTGATTCTTTCAGCAGCTGTCCCTGTGTGGGTTTAAAAGGAGTCCTGCAGAGATGGTCAATGCCTCCACTGTGGCACAGCGTGGCTTGTGTTGCCCATCCTGCCTGTGCTGTGCAGAGCTGCTGGAGTGGCACCAGTGACCCAGCTCAGCACCAAGCAGGTAGTACAGCCAAGTGCTCTGCTGGCAGCAGTGCAACCTCCTGCTGCTGGCGTTGGCTCCGAGTGTCACCGTGCTGCTGAACAGTGCTCACATACACCCTAAACACACTTGAGCCTTCCTCAACACACAGCTAGCTGTGATTTTACCAATAAGATCAGAAGCACAGTCAGGGAGGTTCTTACCTCATCTGGAGAGGGCTGTTGGGTGCTCAGCTTGTGAGACTTGTGCACACACAATCAGGATTTAGGATCAGTGACAAAACGGGAGACCAGCTCTCAAGTGTTTGACTTTACTTGCTGCCCACTTTAAGCCAGCCTTTACCCCACCAAAAAAAACGAACCAAAAAACATCTTTGCAGTAGTAGCATGGCACAGCTCTAGCTGCCTGCTCTGTACAGGAATACAGTTTTCTAGACCAGTGATTGTAAATGTATTTTTATATATGTAACCAAAGGAATACATGCAAGCCAGGCAGAGTGTAAATATTGTCTTTATTTAAGAGTATATGCAGCAGAAACTTGTTTACAAAAATTTCAGTGGTGATACATTTTTATCTTCATTGTCCGAAGCTTTTGCCCCATGAAGTTGCTTGGTTTGCTACGTTTTTTACAGCTTTTTCACCGGTTTCAGCAACTTTGTAGACTTCATCAAGTGCTTTTAAAGAGAAAAACAAAGGTAACTATAGCATCACTGCAATAGCTTCCCTTTCCCACCAGGTGTGGGACAAGGAGCAAGGCAGGGCTGGGGGCCCTGTCTGGGATTTCACTGTCATGACATTTTGAAATAAACATTACCGTACCTTTCTGACCAGCATCCTTAGCCTGTTCCGCTGCTTGCTGCACAGTCTGGCTCACCGTGTCAACTGCAATTAGGAGAAAAAAAAGTCAATTAAGCAGGCTTTTCCCTTCCCCTAATTTCAATAGTCACATTTTCAAAGGGTTCCCTAAATGTTTCGGGGCTAGAAGATGAATAATTATTCCATAAGGATGGGCATCCTGATCTAGTGGGAAAGGTGCTATTAAGACTCTGGTTGCAGCTCCCCACAGTATCCATGTGTCTTGGTATAGATGAAGATTATGGATTTTAATGTGCAGCACCTACAATGTCAAGAAACAAACACTAGTAGAGAATTGGGTGCAATGAAACCTTCCTTTTACTGAGCCTGGCTAGGATCTGCTGAGAGCAGTTTAGTAAAGATTCTTTCACCAACTGCATAAACTGGTGTTCACTCTCTGAGCTGGTGTGCTGTATGAGCAGCATATCAAAAATTTAGTGATTAGTCTTTCTCTTGTACCTAAAGAAAATGTATTCTGTAAGAGACCAGAGTAGTTTTAAAGGCATGGAAAAGTTCAATAGAAGAGAAATGAAGAGCAAAAGAAGGTATTTTCTTAAAGGCCTGCAGCCTAGAAAAGAGTGGTAAATATTTGGATGATCAGCTTCTAACAGCTGTGATTAGGGAAGTCTCGCTCGCAAGAGTCAGAAGTTTGGGGCAAATGGCCTTTCAATTGGATCTGTATTTGTTTTATTACCCCTGTCTCCAAGTACTACTATTTTAAGAACACCATAGATATGTTCGGCACAACAGATACTGAAGGGGTGGCTGACTGATCAAGACATTCCTCATGGAAGTGGCAGGAGGGAGAAATGCTGAGGTGAGGAAAGGCATTTAAGTGTACTGGGAGCGTCTAAAACTTCAAAGGTCTCCAGGCTTGTGTTGAGTGGCTCTCCAACGGTGGTTGAGTGTCTTGTAAAAACCAGTGGCCTGTTTCACCCTGAGCTTGTAGGACATTTTCCACCACTTAAAAGACATGCTAATTATCATTACACATCATCTTTTGCTGCACAGTTTCCCCATGTGAGTGATGTTCACTGCTCATAAGGTGCAGCTAAGGAAAATGCTTCCCATAGCAGTCTTGGGTCACAGCCGAGTTTGTGACTCCTTTCAGGACCCATGGGATAGGTGCTAATTTTAGATACTTGCAAAGCCCAGTTGTACCACTCTGTACTTGGCAATGGCTCACAGGACTGTGCCTTTGGGGCACGTGTGGGCAGAACAGTAATTGAAACAAGGTAATTAATAGTTACAAAACCACCAGTTAGACAGTCTTTTTTTTAGTTGAAATCTAGCATTAAACCCCCTTTATTTTCATTTAAATGGGGTTTAGAGGGTACCTCTAGAATCCTTCTGCAGTCAGTGCAGTACTAACAGTGGTGTGATGAGTTCCAGCACCATGTGCTGTGTATTTACTGCCTGCCATCAAGGTATGTGCAGATCGCCCAGAAGTGGCCAAACTCGGGCCAGTGCCTGGGACCTCCCTCTGTTGTTCCAGGATCCAACGCCAGCTGGAAGAGCCATGCTGCTGTGCAGGACGTGCTGGGAAGACACAGGCAGGATTCAGGCAAAGGGCTTCAGACTGATGATATCCAAAGAGTTGGGACAGAGGGAGAAGGACTGCAGCTACTATTTATAAACGTTGCTCTTAGAGTTTGTTGACTCCTAAACACTTAGTTCCATCAGCTGATTAATATTAGTACTCAGCTCCTTTGAAGATGACAAATGTCACTTCCAAAACATCCATATTGGATGCATAGGAAACAGTAGATGCCTCCCCAATGTTAAAGGAGTTAGGAACATCAAAAAACTGCCACAAAATATGCATTTCTAGGACTACTCTATGGCAAAATCAGAAAGAAATCTTCATTTTAAAAATTGATGGTTCCCTTCCAATTGCCCACATCCTGGTGTTTTTCTTCCATGCTTCAGCATAAAAATACCTGAATTGAGAATAAATCCAAATTCTTTGGAAAAGATGCTGGCTGTGGGATTATGCATCCTTCATCTTCCTAGCAAATGAACCAAGTCGTGGTAAATAAGTAGCAGACTTCCCACTTGCTTCATTGGGCACGTAACCCACAAGTGATATTTCTACAGCATTTGAAGTCACAGGCAAAGTAACTGGTTTCAAGAGTTCACCTAAATGTCATGTAAAGAAATATGAAACAGTTTCCAGCACTCACATACTAAGCACAAACATTTCAGGAATCTCAGCAGTGCAGGTCTCCGTGTTAAAGCTCCACTAACAATGGTTATTTAACTTCAGGGCCAGTTCAGCAAAACTCTGCAGGAGTGAATTTGGCTCATGCCCTGAGCCCCTGCAACTGTACTTGTGCTCTCTGTGGGGTGTGTGACTGTGGCGCTGGCAGGGCTGGAGCACTGATATCAGGGCGCTTAACTGTGCCTCTCTGTGCAGCACCGAGAGGGTCAGAGCCGATACACTGCGCTGCTACAGAACTCAGATTTGTCATGGCTGGTCATATTAGGAAACAAAGCCCTAAATAAGCAGCCTCGCCTCTGCTCTCAGCTTTCTGCTGTCCTGTCATCAGCACATCATCTCAGCACCCACGCAATACGAGCCAGAAGAGGAAAAGTTGTTGGAAACCCAGTAGTTAATATCAGACCTTCACTTACTATAGTGTTAGAGGGCTTGGAGATTACAGGATGTGCTGACCCCACCCTTGAGGGCAGCATCTATAGAGTTCATGCCCTAGGGGCAGATTTGCTCCCAGCAGCAGGGGTGGGAGCAGGGCAAATACTTTAACACCCAAGGCACAGGAGGAGGGAAAGCAGCAATTTGTATTTACCTGCCACCTGTGCAGCGCTTTCAGCTTGTTGCACAGCTTCCTCCGCGAGCTTCTTCCCAATCCCGAACATGGCTGCGCTCAGTCCTCTCTCCCCGGATGCGATGGGCGAGTGAATCCCTAAGTTCGGTTCTGTTACACTGTTTGGCAAAGTGCAGCTTTTTATAGACAAAGCAGGACTCCTCCCAGTAGTTAGAGGGCAAATGCAAACTGGAACAGGGAAAAGTCATGAGCCCTTGTTGGGTGATTAATATACCAGGCATAAAAGGGTGAAGAGACATTAATGTTTGTTATGTTTTCCTCCCCGGAGAGAGGGCGTGGATTCATCGGCAGAAGTTTTCCATAGCCCAGGAATGAAAGCTTTGTTTTTCCATATCGGGGAGTTGGTAAACAGTGTGCATGCCACAGCTGTCCTGACCAAAGGCTCCAGTGCCGCAGGGGGATACACAGGCTGGCACAGCCCGTCGTGAACCGGGCAGAAAAACATTGCATCACAAAACACTCAGCTGAAGAATTGCTTAAATCAACTCTGTCATTTCAAAACCTTACATAGAAAAGTATCCAGTTTCAGATGATTCTTGCCGACATTCTTTTGATCACCAGTGGGACTTAAAATTCACGGTTATAAAAAGAAATGGGAGGAGCTAACCCTGCTTTCTAAAGCGTCTGATGAAATCTTTATTGTGTTAGAGAAGGCTCATAATTTCATGGTGTGTCATAATTAATATTTTAACCTCTTATTTCCAAGGTCTGGCTCAGGAGAGTAGGTCTGTGTCCTTCCCCACAGCAAACACTTTGCAGGACCCAGCACAGCCTCCAGAGTCTCAGGCATCAGCAACAGCTGGTGGGGTTCAGAGCCAGGCTCACTCCACCTGCCCAGCCGACAAAAAGCTGAGCTGCCCAGCCTTGTCCCCCCAGCTGTAGCCAATGGGATGGGATGCACAGGATGCAGACTGCAGAGCACGTGGCCCCCACGCCACCCTGGTTCCTCTCACAGGGCACCTTTATGCTGTCCAGCCACACGGGAGTTGATCTCACCCGAAAACACTAGGCTTGCTTTTTTCTGGGATCACCAGCTTTCCAGCAGAACTACTTATGTGCCCTTTCACACAAGACAGAAGGTTTCACTTTGTGATCAAATAATTATTGCTGAAAACGATGGGGGGTGGGGGCAGGGGCAGAGAGGGAAGCATAAGCTACCTCGAACAAGGGTTTATTTATCAAGCTGCTCTTTATCCTACAGCTGCCACCACAGCAGGGTCTAGGAATGCCTCTCTTGGTGCCAGGCATGGCACTTCATGAACAACAGTTCCTCTGCAATGTCCCTTTCCAGCATTACAGTAAAAGTTCTGGTTTTTTCCCACCACTGCAAGTTTTTTTTACAGACCACCAAGTCCTACTTTATATCAATTAAAGAGGATGTAGAGTTACTGAGGGTAGGGAGGGGGTTCTTGTCCTCATTTTATCTTCTGATAGCAGGGAAAGGATTACTCACCATATCTGAAAGCAAATTCTACCAGAATATGCTCACAAAAAACCAGAAGGAAACTAACGATTTAAAATGAGAAGTTTTAAACTGACATCAAGTCAAGGGTTGTTGACAAAGTTCAAAACAGAACTGCATTACAGGAAAAAAGAAAACAAACCCAGAAATATTTCAGATAACTCAGACCAGCACCTGACCAGTGGAAATTCTTTGCACAGCAGCCAAGCAGTAAAACATACACATTGTTCCCTGTGACATCCTCAGTTACCATAGCCAGCCTTGTTCACAGGAAATTGCAATTTCCTAGTCCTGTTCTGCTGCTGCAGTTCCTGACAGCAGAGAGATGTGTGAAGACAGCAAGACTCAGAGTCAACAACGGGTTTGTGTATTTGTCGAGGTACAAGTGTTTACATTGTCACTGGAAATACCCCTCCTCATCCTATCCTAATTCCAAAGTGAAGAATGGTTCCCACTCTCACACACTCCAGTGCCACAAATACAGTTTTTTTGAAAGCCACGTTAGCTCACGAACAGCTTCCATGAGTGCAGACTGGTACAGCACCAGCACTGGCTTCCCAGTGAACGTCAGTGCAGAAATAAAATTATAGAGCCAACCCTAATTACATTACACTGACACACTGCAGGTACATATTGAATTGTAGCATGGGAGAGAGTACATGCCATCACAACACTCCCTACATACAGCTCAAGGTGATGTTTGCCTCACAGAGCAAAAGCACACAGGATTAAAACACATCTCACTTTACAAATACCAAAAGGACCCTTTTTCTCTCACTACGTATAGACCAGAGCCATAGAAGACCAACGAGGAGGTGCAGTTCCCTGCAGGCACCAGGCCTTTTGTCACGTATGCATTTAGAAGGACGTAGGGTTGCACTCAGTGTCAGCAACATGTCTCAGTAACTGCACTCCCCAACTCCACAGCTCCTGTGATGGAGCCCCTGCACCGCAGCCACTGCTTCTGCTCTGCTGGGCCCCTCAGCCCTCCCCAGCACAGGGACACGTCCCGAGGAGCTCCGCTCGTTCCTGCGCGGGGGCTGCCGAGAGCGGGCCTGGCTCCGCCGCCCCCGCAGGGCTCGTCCTGTGGGCGGCCCGGCCCGGCCTCGCTGAGCCGGGACGGCGCCCAGGGCCGGCAATGCCAGGGCAGAGCCGAACGCGGGGGTTGGAGCTGCCGAGACACAAAAACAAACACTGCCTGAGCTCAGCCACCAGCCGGCACGGGCAGACATACCGAGCTGCAGAGCAAAGCCCGGCACATTCGCCACAGGTTGCAGGGCCCTCAACCCCTGGGCTGAATCACAGCACCGCCAATGCCCGCAGAGCACCGCCAGCTCACATACCCGACTCCTACCTGCCCACCATGGCTGCAACCAGGAACTCCCATGGGAATCCTCTCACAGCCCCTTTAAAGCCTCCCCAGCCTCCACCCAGCTCAGCTGGGCAGCCCCAGCCCAGGTGCAGCAGGTTTTGGGAAAAGGCCCTTATTTGCCAAACCTGGTGCGGTTTTGAGTAAAGGGTCCATCTGTGTGATGGGTGGGAACATGAAAGACAACTTGTCCTGTGGGCAGAAAGTCCCACTGCTGCCATGGGCCCTGGGGGCAAGCAGTGCTGACAGCCCCAAAAGGGAGCTGGACAGCATTGTTCATAACCAGAGACTTCAGGGAGTGGCTGGGATATACTCTCCAGCAATCATGGTTGCTCGGGAGGTGGTGCTGAGAGGGGCCTGGTTTGCCACCTGTCCTATTGCTGCCCGCTGCTGCTCCTCTCTCGGGAGGAGAGGGGCTGAGTGGGGCCACCTGACATTGTTCCAGGCCTGGTGAAATGGCACGACCCAGGCAGAGTGTGCAGCCTGCACAGCAGCTCCAACTCTGGGACATCCTGGTGGCACACGGGCAACAGCATCCAACATACCAACAGTTTATTCATCTCCAGGTTTCTTGGTCTTACTTTGCCACATGACAGGAAACTACAGCTGCAGAGACACGTTTCAGAGAGCTTGGATTCTTGATAACCTTTAGACCATTAATTGCAGTATTCACCTGCGAGGAGAAAAGTCTGGTAAAATTTGTGCCCTGCTGTGCCCCTAGTCTGTTGAGCTGTGAAGAGGAGATGGGGAGGGCTGTTTGCCCCTCAGCCACCCTGGGAAAATCTCTGGGGCATTGGAGTGGGGCATGGAGCAGAGGTGCTCCGGCTGGGCAGCCCAGTCAGGCTGAAACATGAATCCCCTTTGCTCAGCATTTCATAGCTCAGGCAGCTGCAGGCACACCCAGCAGCAAATTTTAGGAAATCTGAGAACTCAGGTGTGAGATAACTTCACATGTCCAGGGCTGATGGCACAGGAACTGCCAGGAGCTCTAGGGATGTCTGCTTTACTTTTACAGAACTTCTGGAAGCTTCAGGTGGGATGGGAAGGCGCAGTCCTGGGTTGGGACACATGTCTCTGTGTGATGCACAAGGGTGAGAGAAACCCCAAATACTTCCAGACCAAAGAGCACTGTGACTAGGGCTGGGACTTTACTTGTGGAGCAAAGTGCTTAAGTTTAGACCTGGAAACACTTGCCAGCAAGTGAGTCAGACTCATGGGTGCCCATGGCACAGTGTCCACCCTGGGGACAAAAGAGATGTGAAATACTCCGGTCAGGCTCCTGAAGCAACAAGGACATCCCTGCGCTGGGGATCAGGAGTCAGGAATTACCTCTGGGTGCTCCCTGGCTGGATGGATAAAGTGGTTTCTCCTCTCTCAATCCAGTGGGTGACTTCCAGTAGTCCCTCCAGCCAGGCTGTCCAGTCCCTACACTGCCAGCACTGCTGCCAACACTGTGCCAGAGCAGTGGGAACTGACAACTGTGTAGTTACACTGAAGATAACTGGAATAAGGGGATATAAAACTGCATACCAGGAGTCAGGGCTGCATTCCCCATGAACAAAGCAGGAGGAATAATGACTGTCATGTAAGGGGATAACAGGTTTTACTGGTGAAAATACCTGCAACTGTACAAATTTTTTGTAATATTAAAGGGATTTGCAGGCAGAATAAAGGTGTGATGGAGAATGGTGTATGGGTCACAATCACGTACAAACACAGCACTGGTGTCTGAAATGCTGAGCCTAAAGAACTCAGTCTCCGAAGATTTCACCATCAGGGAGGTAACCATGAAAAGTACTAAATAATGAAGTACTATTGGGGGTTGCCCAGTAACTGAGAGTGCAATAGTCTAATGCTTTTACTGTGAGCTTGTACTTGGGTAAATATTTAGGCTTTTAAAGCTTTAAATGACAGGAGCCATTGCATAGGGACGCTCTGTGCAAAGCCCTGGACTATGTTTACTCACAGATGGTCTATTACTTATAGGGTCCTGTAAAGTCTTTTCAGTTCATACAGTCCTTGTGCAGACTGCAGACAAGGGTGGTCTTTGGGTTCAGTGATGAGCCAGTCTTTCCTCGGGCCAAATTCACAAATATTGGCTTCCAAAAAGCCCTGGACAACCACAACTCTTGGTCAAGAGGCATGAGACTCTGACACCTCAAACAGGCCTGGACTGCTCTATTTCATTGCAGCCAGATGGTTTTGGTCATGCTTTGGTTTTCTTTTGTAGGACACAAATTAGATTCTTACTGAAACAGGCTGGTAAGGCTTCAAAGCAAGAGAGGAGAAAAAAAAGTAAAAAGAAGAAAGGAAATATTGTCTAGCCATAAGAAACACCCAGAGGCCGAGGTAAGAGCACTTACTGTGAATAAGTGGGTATTAGTGCCTTCTGTTGACAGAAGCAGCACTAAGCGGGCATCCTGTCTGGCTGCACAGCCTCTGATTGCCCAGCAAGCAGCAATCTCAAGTAAATATTTCCATCTCCTAGGCAAGAAGATTGCCCCCTTGCTGGTGTGGCAGCGGCTCCGTCCCTGAGCAGGCCATGGCTGGCCGGGGCTGCCTCGGAGCACCCACACAAAGGGCGCACAAACTGCAGCTCAGGCGCGGCTGGGGCGAGGGCAGAGCACCCTCAAGGGTGTCTCGCACCTCAATGCTGCCACCTGGCTTCAGCAGCAGCGCCCCAAGCGAGGGCCGGGGTAAAGACGCCGGGGTTTGTCCCCTGGAGATTGAACAGGAGAGGTATTGTGGATAATGGAAACGAGACATTTAGATGGGCAACAGACGTGTAGGAGAAAGGAGAAGGGGGTGGACACCACAACTCCGTTCACTCACAGACACCACAGGGCTCCTCTGCAGTGCGGGGCTGTTGGTTTCCACCCGTCTGCCAGGCTGCAGAAGGGTTCAGTACTCCCCCCTCCTTTACAGGGTGGTCACTGACCTCACTGGACTTTGAATCAGAGAGCAAAAGAGATTAGCAAGACACTGTGCGATCCTTCACTGAAAGCCCCAGTAAAATAACGAGATTAAATAACAAGACAATCTGCATAGTGGAAATCTTACAGTACCTTTATTTATCTTAATCTAAAAATACAGAAGATGGGAACAAACAACCAACTGACAAGAAATATAACCCCAGCTTAACTTTTGGAAGTTGATTCAGTTTCATCACATGAATGTTCTGGTGTCCTAATTATGAAGAGTTTCACTGGCTTTGTAAATACACTCAGCAAATGTGGCAATAATCACTGAGCTGTTGTAAGAGCAGGGCAACAACATTGCAGAAACCTTTTGAGCCATGTTGACGATTGCGAGCAGATGTGCTAAAAGATATTTTTTCTAAGTAAAGGATGAGGGGGACCTTCTGCCTTAAAAATTCGTATTTGAAGAGAACGAAATTATCCGGATATCAAACAGCTTTCATTTTTCTACACAAAGTAGGGAATTGCAGACCAAAGAGAGGTTTATACAAGCAGTACTGCCGACTTAAATTAGCATCATTTTTTAAATCCACATTTTTTCCCAAAGCCAGACATTGCTTCTGCAGCTTGTCCAGCCACTTTTTCTACTCCATCTTGTGCCCTCTTGGAAGCCTTGTCAAAAGCTGCAAGAGAGGGAAAAGATAAGCAGAAAGTTGGAAAAATGCAACATGGTTCAATACTTAAGATGGAAGAGAGGTGTGAAAATAATTAGACTACAAAAAAAGGTAGTGATATATCTCTAAAAAAGATTTTGGACATTTTGCTGCCTCCCCATCTAACATCAACATGTGCCCAAGCCTGCCCTTCTTGTCACATCCATGTAACTGTGGCAGGTGTCAGCTCTAAGGGGATACTGCCAATGCGTTTTGGCTTCCATGAAATATTTTGGACCCCAAAATTGCTAATTCACCCCTCATACTTAGAATATTATTAAATTATTACAAAAAACAATCAGCCTAGGTTTTAGTTTAACTTGTTCCCAATCCCCAGCTGCAAGATGCCAACACTTCCTAGGCAGCACCTTTTCACCTGCAGGATCAGTAACGTTCGACCCCAGCTGCTGCCTCGGCAGGTGCTGGGATCCAGTGTAGGGCTGGACCTGGACAGAACCCTGCCCTCAGGGCTGGGGTGGGGGGAGCAAGGTGTAATAAAGAGTTACTTAATCCTCTAGAAAGAAGGGCTGTTAACACAAGTTTTCTAAACAAGAGGCCATTGTCTGAATGCTGTGCATGAGACTCGGTGGCCAGGGAGTGTCAGATACTGTCTGCCAGTACATGTGTGGAGCTACTAAGCAACGCATCTTGAAATCCTTTCATGAGATTTATAAAATTTGTAATAAAAACGTTATAGTTGTTATAAAATGTTAAAGGTTATATAAAGTTGTCACTGAAACCAAGGACTTCCAGGCTGAGAACACCTGTGGGACAGAGGAGAATCAGCACTGGCCGCTTCTGGCTTGTGTTGAGCTGCTCCATCTTGATTTGAACGTCATTGCTCCTACCTTTCTGGCTTGCATCTGTAATCTGGTTGACTGCATCCTGAGTGGCCTGTCCCAATGTGTTTGCTGTAATTAAAGTAAAACAAAATCAAAATAATTTCCAGCTGTTCCCAGTTCTGGTTACAGGAGTTCCGTACGTCAGTCAGCTTTCTGCACGCCTGCAGCTGGCTGTGCCCCTGGCAAGTGCCCAGGCTGGTACAGAGCAGGCTGAGGCTGTGCCCTTCACTGGTGGGCACCCTGGGAACTGTGTGCTGCCAGAGCAGCTTGCTCCAACATTAGCGCTCACCTGGCGCCTATGGTCAGCTGAGCAAATCAATGGCAGATAAGCAGGAGATAAAAAAGCAAAGATTAGCAGCGAGTTGGAATGATGACATTTAGCTGCAAGCTGCTTATTTAACACTACACTTGCTTTTATTGATTTTTCTACCTTATTATGCTTGGGGTAGGTCAGCCATCTAATGTGCCTTTTCTCTGTGGGCCATTTGGGAGTAGGGCCTGTTCTAAAATGGAAAAAAGTGCATGAAACAGAGCAGGACAGGAGAAGGGAGATTTTTACAAACAAGATATGAATAGAAAAAGAGGAGCAGAAACTAGAAACATAACAGATCAACTCCAGAATATGAAATATTAAAGATGTGAGATGCCTTGTGATTGTAAGATAGCTGATCGTTTATGAAACAGCAAAGTGCCCCCTCAGTGGCATCAACATATTCAGGATGCAGCAAAGGCTATTTTGTTTTGCAGAAAGGAGTTCAGTCACGTTTGTGGGGCTACTACATATATGTCCCCAGATGTATGGAAACTCACTGTAACTTCAATATAATCAATGACGTTACTCATATATTCAGCTTTACAACAAAGTGTTTCCAGGAGCAGAATCCAGAACCATATCTGATCAAATTATACGCTACTGGGAAAGAGCTGCATGCAAACACAGTAGGGAATATACTATAAAAAGCTAGTATAAGTTATACACATTTTGCAATTTTTCATTTGAAGGAAAAGCTTTCATGGTTTGCATTGAAGAGTTGGTTTCCAATGCCCAGTGCTAATGACAACAGCGCTTGGCCTTACATCACGGGCATTGCGATGATAGAAACGGGCATACAGGGTTTTTTAAACCCTGTGGAGTCTGGTGATTACTGCTGAATAACACAACAGAAAATTGTTCTATACATTACAAACTATCCATTGCAATGCAGTTACATTACCAGAAGTCACTGACAGGCCAAGTGGCAAATGTTAATCAAAGGTTAATTCCAACTTACTAAAAGGAGAGCAGATTAAAAACCACTGCAGAGCATAAGAAAAGACCACCCTGAGCAAAGCAAATGCTAAATACAGAAGGTTATTATCACCAAAAAAATGCTTCACTGCTCTAAAAATACTAAGTTTAATGTTTTGGAGAGTGATGAATGTTGGACAATGCTCAGGAGACACAGAGGGAGAAGTGGGTGGGTGG